>JAQQSW010011020.1:0-12860 GCA_028646575.1 Pseudocheirus occidentalis
TCTCTCTCTCTCTCTCTCTCTCTCTCTCTCTCTCTCTCTCTCTCTCTCTCTCTCTCTCCTCTTAAATACTCCTAGAGTGCTTTTCCCCCTTGTCTCCTTCAGAACAATGTAAACTCCTTAAGGAGCTTTCCTTAAGTTCCCTTAAGGACACTCTTTTCCTGTTTTCTTTGTACATATCAAATGCCACTTTAATGAGTTCACAGAACCATTTGAGCACTCCAGTGCCTTGTATGTATTGGTGACTTAATTAAATTTGTATTTCCTATTTAAAGAGGACCAATGACACCATGGGATGCTGTCTTGACTTGCATGAAAATTGGATTTAAGTGAGACAGAGTTGCATGTAGTTGTCAGCCTCATTCTGCCTGAGCCATGGAAGTCCAGGGGCAAGACAAAAGTCAGGCCCATCAGTTACTCTCAACCTTCTTTAGCCCATCTTCCAAGACAGTTTACTTGTGCTGCCACTGCACATACTACAGCTCCTTGGAGCCACAGTTGAGATTTGGGTGACCATTAGACACCAAAAGTAGATGAACAGCCCTGAGAAGTGTTTGGTAAGCCCTCACACCAGAAGTACTGGTCCTCCCTTAATACCTCATACCCTCCATTAATTAGTAATTAATTTCTGTTGAATTGTATGAGATTTGTTGGAATTTCACTGAAAGCCAAGTAAATGAAAGTGAATATTTTCTGAGTTAAAAAGAGAAAAGGAAGCTTTTATTTACAAACAATAATCCCCTAAGAATTCCTATTGCCTAACATAAGTAATTTGTATAGTATATTTTTGTATCTGTCTCATGCCTTTGCAGTGCAATGGTCTTTTGGTCATCGGCATACTAGTTCTTTAGGAAGGAGATGGCTTACAATGACAACAAAGGTCAAATACCAGCTCTCATTTGGAAATCCTACAATAATTGGATTGTATCGTGTATTCTGTCTCTAGATACAAGAAACTTACCATCTTTGGAACTCTAGAGATATGACTATTTTCAGCATGTTAGAAACACAGTGGAAAGATACTCAAAGGTTGCAGAAAACAGATAGATAGCATGACTCTTGTGTATCTCCCTTGCAGTTCCCAAGTATTCACATAACCAGAGGGCATGACTGGGCTGTAGGGGAAAGAAATCACTAGGCTTTCATCAGGAGACCTAAGTTCTAATGGAGCTTCTTTCGTTAACTATCTTTGAGACCTTAGGTGATTGCCTTCATTTCTTAGAATCATGAGATATAAAAACTGGAAGTGACCATAGAAAGCCCCAAATTCACCCTCTACCTTTTGTAGATGAACAAAACGAGGGATAAAGGCTTACCAACGAGAGAGGAAGTGGGTCTCCAATGATTATTCAAACAGGAGCTGCTAAGACTTAACTTTTGTTCTGTTCATTCTGATTGTTAAGATCATATCTCTGGACATCGTTTTTGTCATCTACAAAATGAAGAAACTTGTTCTTCCTACTTCATTGGATTTCTGTGAAAGTAAAATTAGATTGTAGATAGGAAAGTGTATTTAAAAGGGGAAAACATTCTCTATGTAGACAAGTTATATTAATCAGAAACTTTGGAAGATGAGTTTTTCTGGTGAGTTTATTATTCTACTGCTTTAAAATCATTTTTTGAAATCTTTTTAATATCTCATAATTCCTTTTCTTCTTATGCCTACTCTCTGTGGCTTTTCTATTTGCCCCCTTGATTTCAAACTGTTAACTTTATTTCTTATAGCTGTCAATATAACTGTTTCCAGTTTTCACTGGCTCTTTTCCATCATTCTAATCTGCTGTAGCCAGAAAAACCAGATTATCCCATCTATTAGAACTCTGCAGATTAAGAGTAAATTAGCTGTGAATGAGTGTCTGGAAGACTTTCTTGTGAATAACATGTATGAATTTTAGTGACTCAATTCTCTAATGTCTATTTTTTGTCTACTTAAAGACCTTGTTGTTATTCAGTCATTCAGTCATGTTTAACTCTACATGACCCTGTGGACTTTGTCAATGGTGTTTTCTTGGCAGAGATGTTGGAGTATTTTGCCATTTTCCAAATGTCTGTTGGCATATGGTGCATGAGGAACTGAGGCAAATGGAGGTCGGGTGACTTGCCCAGGGTCACTTAACCACTAGGTGTCTGGGGCCGGATTTGAACTCATATCTCCCTGAGTCCAGGCCCAGTTCTCTATCCACTTCACTAAATACCTATTCACTCAGAGACCTGTTCTCTTCCTTTTCTAGTACTTAGCTGTTTAAGATTAATGAGATTACCAAATAGCTAAGTTCTCAATAGTTAAAATGTCATTATATAGGTATTATACAATGCTATACAACAAAATATATTTTATATTCTACAACAAAATATTATATGATAAAAGTTTAAAAAAAAGATACTCAAAGGTTGATTTGGGGGCTTTTTTAACTTACAAAAAAAGTGGGAGGGGTGGGACTGAAAGTGAGGAGATGCACTCAGATCCAACTGTAGCTAAAAAGCAACAGCCTAATCTCTGAGCTTCTTTCTATTTCCTAAAAAAATACTTTCTACAGTGAGGTGGTAGGTTGATGAATGCTCTATTAAGTGGTGAAGATCTTTACATTCTTAATCTGCAAGAAAAACACAAGGTGGGAAGATAAGGAAAAACTCTTTGATCCAGTAATACTGGTTTCTTGGCTTTTCCAAGAATGATACACTATCTCTAGGGTGGGGCACTTTGTCTGTCCCCATGACTGGAACACTTTCCTTCCTCATTTCCACCTCCTGGCTTTCCTGGCTTCTTTCAAGTATCAACTAAAATCAAATCTTCTACAGGAAGTCTTTCCCAACCCTTCTTACTTAGTTCTGGTGCCTTCTCTCTCTTCATTATTTTCTATTTATCCTTCACATTGTTTTCTTTTCTTTGCTTTTATTTGCTTTCCTTCATTAGATTGTGAGCTCCTTGAAGGCGAGGACTGTCTTTTGCCTCTTTTTGTAACCCTAGTGTTTATTACTTGGCACATAGTCGGTACTTAAAAAAATGTTATTTACTAACTGATCAATTGGAGTGTTTCTCTAAAGGTAGTCATCCTACCAGTCTATTAAAGTAACAGTAAATAGCCTCTGGGCATCTCTGTCTCTAGTCAGATTTGGTACCAGCTTCTTAGAGTTGAAATTATACGAAATTATGATTTTAAAGGTTCTTTCAATTACAGCTCTTTCCAAAATCAAAGAAGAAACAGTGGAATGAACCCTGGACTTGAGTTCATGAAGTTCTGATTTCAAACCCTGCTTTAGACACTTACTAGCTGTGCAGCCATGGGCAAATTACTTGATTTCTCTAGGCCTCAGTTTCATCAACTACACAATAGCACTTGGTGATATCAGAGATCCTTTCTAGATCTAAATCTATGATCCTATGAATAATAACGTCCAGTGGAATGTCTATACCAGCAGACTTCAGACTTGCATCTACACTTACTAGAAGAATCCTAGATTTAAGTTGTAGAGTACTTCATGTTTTTCAAATGTCTTTTTCATTACCTCAAATTAGCTGAAAATCTCTATTTTGAAACGATACTTTTCCCCCCATAGGATGAACTATGAGAGTTCTGTTCAAGTTTACAAATAGAAAGAAGAATTTGTAATTTTTTTTTCCTTTTGCAATCTACTAACTATGCAAAGAGAATCATAGCCATTAAGTATGACTCCAAGTCAATTCACTGCCTCCCATGTCTGTGGATTTCTAAATCCTAAAAAGCATAAAAACATTAAATCACTTTATAAATGATGGTTCCCTATCTGATTATTGTTCCCTATCCAATTGAAAGTGCCCTCTCCCTCACAGATTTCCCTCAAGTTCTCTGCCTGGATCTCTTCTTAGACCCTTCAAATCCTACCTTGCATTAGGATTACTATCTGTATACTTGTAATAAGAAGAAACTTTTGTAACTTAAGTTTCTAAAGGCAGAGGGTGTCTTTTTAAAATCTTTGTATCCCAAGACCTTAAAAGAAAAACTTGATGGTATCAAAGCTTCTTACTTTAGGTTTTTTTTTTTTGCTGAATTAGCCTCATGTTATGTTTTTATGATTTATTTCTAGTCATCCCTCTATAGTTGCACTAAAAATTTCCCAACCTACAAGAACTATAGTCTGTTAACACCCTCTCTGTAATTTCACAGAAAAAAGATGTTGGTGAACTTTTATTTTATGAACACAATTAAACCAACTCACATGAAAATGACAAATATTTCCAACCTAAAAGATGCAGGTATAAATTGATTGCTGAGGAAGGTAAAGGGAAATGATTATTCCTAGCTTATTAAGTTTATTGTCCTTAACCTTCATTGTGTCATGGATGCCTTTGGCAGTCTGGTAAAGCCTAAAAATCCCTTCTCATAATATTTTTTACCTATATTCATAATGAAAAAAATGCTTAATTTCAATGAGAGACTAGTAAAAATAAGGATGTTTTCCCCCATCCAAGTGCACGAACTATAAAAATCTATCCATAGACACCAGGTTAAGAATCTCTGATTTTTGTATCCTGATAAAAGAATGGAGCCTGGGAATAGATACATTATTGGCTTTTGTATTTTAAGACATGCTTCCTGCTCTATTAAATATTCATTAGCCAGCCTCAGTGAGTCATTCTCCTTCCTTAAGCCTCAATTTCTTGATCTGTTTATAAGGGGATTGGACTAGACAATCTCTTTGATTATTCTCAAATTTAAAAAATATTTAACATTATATTCTCTGTCTCTCTTCTCTTCTCTCTCTCTCTCTCTCTCTCTCTCTCTTTCTTACTCTCTCTCTTCTCCCTGTTTTATACATGGGATAACTGACGCAGAGATTATGTGGCTTGCCCAGCATTACAGGGCTCACACGTGTCTAAGGTTGAATTTAAACCCAGACCTTACTGACTCCAATTCCAGTATTTTACCTGGCCATTTTTCTGGCTATCCCCCATCCAGGGAATATTCTCTCTCCTTATCTTTGTCTCCGAGCTTCCCTAGATTCCTCCAAGTCCCAGCTAACATCCAAACTTCTGCAAGAACCCTTCCCTAACCCCCTCTTTTTCTAATGCCTTGCCTCTATTGATTCCTGTTTATCCTATGTATGGCTTGTTTGTATAACATAATTTGCCTGTTGTCTCCCACAATAGATTGCCAACCCCTTGAAAGCAGAGACTGTCTTTTGTATTTCTTTCTATCCCCAGTATTTAGTACATGCGTGGCACATAGTCAGTCCTACATAAATGTTTATTGACTGAGTCTCTAACTCTCCAAGTTATAGGGAATATGCCTATCTTAATCAGTTGAGAGAAGTTTTTCATATACAATTTCCACACACCATTAAAATCACAAGTCCAGTTTCTTTCTCTCCTATATTGTTAATACTCTGGGAAATTCTGAGAAATATATAGAAATACTTAGCTTTATAATGTCATTAGGGAGAGAAAACACTTGCATATTGGATAGTAACATGTGACATGCCAATGCATGAATAAGAATCAATGTAAGAGAAATCCAGATTGTGGCCATATAGGAGAACAGAGTAAAGCATGTAAGTTGGAGCGGTCTATTGCAAAGGAAAGAATGCTGGATTTGGAGTCAGAAGACCTGGGGTCAAATTCATGTTCTAACACTTACTATCTGTGACTTGGAACTGGTTATCTTACTTCTCTAGGCTACATTCCCTTATCTGTAATGGGAGCTGGAATAGACTGTGTATATTTCTTATCATACTAAGGCTTTGGTCATAAAGCTTTGTGGAAAAGGTAAGATGGGTTGAATTGTGCAGTGACCAACTTTGATGCTCAGCTCTTCTCAGCAATGCAATGATGTAAAACAATTCCAAAAGATTCATGATGGAAAATGCTGTCCACATCCACAGAAAAAACTATGGAGTATGACTATAGGTGGAAGCATACTATTTGTTCTTAACTCTTTTATTTATCCTGCTTTTTCCCTTTGGTTCTGGTTTTTCTTCACAATATGAGTGACATGGAAATGTGCTTAATCTGATTGTACATGTATAGCCTATGTCAGATTGTATACTGTCTTGGGGAGGGGGAGGGAAAGGAAGTGTAAACATTTTAATTCAAAATCTTATAAAAGTGAATGTTGAAAACTAAAAAGAAATTTAAAAAACCCTTACGTTGAGCCATGAAGGCTGAAAAGTAGTTATGTGGGTTGAGAGAAGGGAACAGGACATAAAGATTGGGAGAATACTGTGTGAAAAACCACAGAGGAGGGAATGAACACAGATCTATTGTTTGAGTTAGAGAGTAAGTAATTGGAAATTAGGCTGAATATAGTAAGTAGGGCCAGATTATGAAAGGTTTTAAATTCCATGTCAAAACATGTTTATTTAATTTAGCAAAAATCTGAGTATGTCCTTAATGCTTAGAACTTTTGCTAGGCAATGCAAAAGAAGTACTATGGAGATTTTATCCTTGCCTTTAAAGAGCTTTTGCTTTTAATAATAATGAATCATTTTACTTATCACCTTAAGGTTTACAAAGCACTTTCCTCACATCAACCCTGTCAAGTAGATGAAACAAGCATTAGTCTCCACTTTCCAAATGAGTAGACAACTTCAGAGAGTCTGAAATTATTATTTTTTTTAAATGTGAATACCTGCCTTTGGAGGCCTGATGGGCTCTTCAGAGATACAGACTGCGAATAATTTTTCCACCATAGGCTGTTTAGAGTTCTTAGGAAAAGTACATGTAGGCTACCTTTGAATTTGGTTTTTGCCCTTAAAATAGAAGACCTGTTAGAGGAGTGTGAATGAAAAGGTATTTCCCTTTTAATTGGAACCTTTTTTCCCCTTTCAAATCAACTCATTTCCCACATTTTCCCAAATATAGTAAGTTGAAGAGAGCCAGATCTGGCTAAAATATGGGTGGACAAAATATTAAAAAGTTGAACCTGTCAAAAATGAAATAAAGATCCTTGACAAGTAGATAGTCAATTCTCCATCACAAAAGGTCTTCCAAGGAGAATAGATTGCCATTTTTCAGAGATATCATTGAAAAGATCCCTGCTCAGGAGCAATTTGGACAAGGCGGCTTCTGAGGTCCTTTCTAGATTTTCCATTCTCTGATATGCTATACTAGTGATAAAGTAGTGATAGAGTTCATTCATTCTGAATATTGTCTGGTATATTTCATCCGTATAGTCTCTCCAGTTTCTCTTTGCTATTGGCTTGGATAAATGGATTTATTTGCTGTCTTCTCTGTGTGCTTTTTTTGTAACTGGAGCTTGATGTGAAACAAATCAAGCCTTGGATATATAGTTTGGGGCAGTCCTTGCTCATGACGGGATAGCTATACAGAGCTCAGCATGAACCTAAACGTTATTTCCCATAGGTTAATAATATTTGTTGGGGGGAGAGGGAAGAAATAGATATAATTTTTACCCAATATCTACTCTATGAAAAGTGCAAAGCAGGCAGCATCATGACTCCAATCTCCAGTCTTCCTACTAGCAGAAATCAAAGTCTCCTCTGGAAAGGGATATGCAAAAATAATCGAAATATATTATTTTCATGCTTCCTATGAACCACATCTAGACAGACACATAATATTACACACACATATATACCCAACGTGTAGTGTGGAGGAACTTCAAAGTAAAATATCAGAGAGAAAAAAAAAACTTCCTAAGTAAATCTGGTCTTGGATGAAGTATATAATTTCTTTTTTTTTTTGAGGGAAATTGGAGTTAAATGACCTGCCCAAAGTCACACAGCTAGTGTGTCAAGTATCTAAGGCCAGATTTGAACTCAGGTCATCCTGACTCAAGGGTTGGTACTTTACTCACTGTGCCACCTAGCTCCCCCAGTATATAATTTCAGTGACAAAATGTGAATGCAAGAATTATTTTTGAAAATGTATTATGCATAAGAAAACTCATGTGATCCTTTACCGTACTATTTGGGTAAAGTACATGGATTTAAGAAATATACATTGAAAAAAATATTTGAAAAAGAAAATATATGTTGACTGTAGAGGTGAGGGACCAGGGATGCAGAATATGGTGTATATTATTAAGCTCTATTGATATGTTGACTAGTTTTGCTGAATTGCTTCTTCCTTTCTTTCTTTCTTTCTTTCTTTCTTTCTTTTTCTTTCTTTCTCTCTTTGTTTCTTTCTTTCTTTCTCTCTTTGTTTCTTTCTTTCTTTCTTTGTTTCTTCCTTTCTTCCTGTCTTTCTTTCTCTCCTTTGAAGGAGTATGTTATATTCTAAAATGAAACTAAAGTAACTAGAAGTGACTCAAGAGCATTCTTGGGACCATCACACCTGTTACATGCATGCATGCATCCATCCATCCATCCATGAGTCAATTAATAGATAGATGGAGAAATGAATGAATGAATAAATGAATAAAGAAAGAAAAAATTGGTGAATGAATGAATCAATGAAGTGCTCTACAACTTACTATCTATGTGATCTTGAACAATTAATAGAAACTCTCTGGGTCTCTGTTTCCTCAATTGTAGAATGAAGGGGTTAGACCAAATGTTTTTAAATGCTCCTTCTAGCTCTAAATCTATGATCCTATGAGATCATCAAATCTTTAGTTACATAATCCTTTCTTTTGTAAACCAAGTAATTTGGGAATTCATAGGGATAGAAGAGATTATTCTTCTGATACTTGGTGAGAAATCTCTTGATTAAAATAAGGCATCAACTATTACTGGACAAGCATTTTTCTTTACAGTGTCAATGAAAACAAAAATCTATTTTATAAGAAAGTAGAATCTAGCAGACCAGTATCACACATATATTCAAGGGATTAAAATCATTTCCTATAGCCCAGTGCATTGATAAATCACTTAGTTCCCACAAAAGCCCTGCTCAGTATATTGTAAAATTAATTGCTAATCGTTGGAAAGTAATGAGAAATGTTGGTTTATGTTTTAATTCCTAACACTACAACGTCTAGCTGAATTTGACTTTGATGTGTTGGCTACATCAACACTGCTGTAGTGGAAAGAAAGATGTTTCCATAAATAATATTACCCAGTGCACAAAATGAGACTAATGCACGGATGGAGTTGAAACCAAGTGCCAAATGTAGTGGTATTCTGTGAACTCTATATTTGCATAGTAACTCATCATTTTGTGAAGGTTACACTGTAGAAAGGGTGTCCTGGCAGGTGAGGGATGTCTTTCCCTGAAGATCTTTAAGTCCCTTACTAAATAATTAAAAATAATTTCTGGTCTCAAAAATCCAGGGCCACTATGAGCACAGCTTTTCTCACCCATCCCTAATAGAAAGTCAAAGAGGTTTTTGTAAATGTATAGGAGGAAGGAAAGTAGAGAAAAAAGAGATTATTTTCTATCTTTTCAAGGCTAAGAAGGATCATTCTTAGTCTCTGCTAGATGAGATGGACAAATACGAGTTTCGTTTTGTTTTGTTTTGACTTCCTACTAAGTTGGAAATGGTATAATGGGAACAGCAGGAGAAGGGACCAGTCACCTGAGGCAAGCCGAATTCAGACCTACATGGACATAGCAAGGCTGGGATCACTACAGAATAAAACATTTTGCCAACAGTGTAAGTGGGAGCAGAAGCAAGAGAAGCAGACAATCCCTTGTCAAAAGTGACAGGCTGCATTTTTCTGAAGTGACTGAAATTTTCAGCCCTTGCCCTCATACAGGACTACAGTCATCTACATCAGTGTCCCTCCCTTTTGGCACTAAAGTTTTAAAGGAGCTAATTTCCATTACTTCTTTGGAGGGGAAACAATGACACTGTACTAAGATTTCTTTTCACTTCCCACCTGGCTTAGACTTCTTTGGCTTCCCCATCATACCCATACCAGACACCTCCCTCTCCCTCCTCACCACCCCTCACCCCAAACCTTTTGGCTGTCTTTTATGGGTTTTCTTCCCCAGTGGATAGTAAACTTCCTGAGGGTAAGGATTGTATTGCTTTTTCATATTTATATCCACAGCATTTAGCACAGTCCCAGGAACATAGTAGGTACTTAATAAATGTCTATTAAAATTATTGTACTTATTCAGAAATATGTGCTAACATTAATATTGTTTTGCTATTTTTCTGTTTAAATCTTTTATAGTCTCAATGATGCTTTCTTTCAACTGAATTCCTCACCCTGAAAAAATACCTGATCCTCCTAGTTTTCTCAAACTGGGGTGGGGGTTGGAGAGGGGCATGAACCAAGATAGAGAAACTATCATTCAGTGTCCCTGTAATTTGAACTTAAATCTTTGTAATGGCAGCAAGCAGCAGAGCTGGTCTCAGAAGAGTGGGCACTGACATGGGCAGTAAGAAAGGAAGCCCACCGTGGCATTTGTTCATTAAAAGCTAGAACTAATTATCCTCAACACATTGGGCTTGTATAATACCCAATAGTCATTGGACTATTTCCCTAGGGAAGTCCTAGAGGACCAAAGGGTAGCATTGCTTGGAACTATTTGTTTTCTTGGAAACAAGGCACAGGTGAAAGTATCTACAGTCTACACAGAAGGGGCACAGTATCTTAAGGATCTCTAGTATTCCTCCCAACCTATATGGGGCTGTAATGATAATGGTAATTTGAAGATTTTGCCTGCCTGGGGAACCAAGCAATCATTCAGAGGCTAAGTCCTCTTGCCTTAAGCTGTCTGGATCAGGATCATGGTCTTGGGTGGTGGTCCTGGGGTGTGTTTTCAGTGAGCCAAAACTGGTGGGGACTGTAGCAGCCTCCTAATAGCTCCAGCAGCTGTAAAAACCTGACCCATTTGGGACAGAGCTTTTCCCTCTGGAAGTATAGTTCCACAGAGCTAAAAGGTCAAGTAATTTACTGGCAACATGAGCAGGCAAAGGAAGCAAAGTAAAAACAACAGTCCAACTCTAGATTCCTTTTTGGGGGACAAAAAGGATCAAAGCACCAAACGGGAGGAAGACAACACAGTCAGAACTCCCACATCAAAAGCTTCTGAGAAAAAAAGTAGACTGGTTACAAGCCATAGAGCAGCTTAAGAAAGATTTTGAAAACCAAATAAGAGAAGCAGAGGAAAAATTGGGAAAAGAAATGAGAATGATGCAAAAAAATCATGAAAATAGAGTCAACAAAGAAAATAACACCTTAAAAATAGATTAACTCAAATGGCAAAAGAGGGCCAATAAACCCAATGAGTAGAAGAATGCCTTTAAAAGTCAAATTTGTCAGATGGAAATAGGATCTCAAAAGTTTTCTGAAGAGAATAATTCCTTCGGAATTAGAGTGGAGCAAATTGAAGCAAATGACTTTATGAGAAATCAAGATACTATTGAATAGATCCAAACAAATGAAAAAATAGAAGGTAATGTGAAATATCTCATTGAAAAAACCACTGACTGGGGGGAGGGGGTGGAGCCAAGATGGCAGCAACAAGGTTCCACAGTTCCCACATAGCCACCTCAAATACTCATAAAATATGACTCTAACTAAAATTTAGGGCTCCCAAACTCACAAAAATACAGAAAGACACATCTCCCACTGAAGGCAGTTTTTAAGGAAGGGCTCATTGCAGCACGCTGGGAGCTACAACCATGGCTTGGCCCTGGGGTGGGCAGGACAAGCTGCAGCTGGAGCCTTTAGGAGAATGGATCAGGAGGAGCTGTGGCAGATTCCAGAATTTTTAATCCATAAGAAACAAGGACAAAGTCAAAGGTCAGTGGAACTCAGCTAAAATTGGGGGAGAAAAGTGGTCTAGCCAAATTGCCTCCAGGGCAAATAAGTGGCAGAAGCAACAGCCCTGTAGCCACCTCCACACGACTGCTTCAGAGCTCACAGCCTGAAGACTGCAGGGGGAACAAGCAATTGTTCAGAGGCTAAGTGCTCTTGCGTTGAGAGTCCTGGATCCAGATCATGGTCTTGGGTTGTGCTCCTGGGGTGCATTTTCAGTGAGCCAAAGCTGGTGTGGGCTGAAAAAAATGGAGGAACCCCAATAGATCTAGCAGCTGCAAAAACCCCACCGATATAGGACCAAGATTTCCCCTCTGGAAGCAGAATTCTACTGAACCCAAAAGTCAAGTAATTGACTGGCAACACGAGCAGGCAAAGGAAACAAAGTAAGAACAGCAACCAAACTTTAGATTCCTTCTTTGGGGACAAAAGGGATCAAACCATAGAATGGGAGGAAGATGACACAGTCAGAACTCCCAAATCAAAACCTTCAAAGTACCATGTAGATGGCCTACAAGCCAAAGAACAGCTTAAGAACAATTTTGAAAACCAAATAAGAGAAGTGGAGGAAAATTTGGGAAGAGAAATGAAAATGATGCAAGAAAATCATGAAAATAGAGTCAACAACTTTACTGAAGAAAATAACATCTTAAAAAATAGATTAACTCAAATGGCAAAAGAGGCACAAAAAGCCAATGAGGAGAAGAATATCTTAAAAAGCTAAATTTGCCAGATGGAAAAAGAATCTCAAAAGCTTTATGAAGAGAATAGTTCCTTCAGAATTAAAGTGGAGCAAATTGAAGTAAATGACTTTATGAGAAATCAAGATACAGACCCAAACAAATGAGAAAAATAGAAGGCAATGTGAAATATCTCCTTGAATACAACCACTGACCTGGAAAATAGATCCAGGAGAGACAATTTAAAAATTACTGTACTACCTGAAAGCCATGATCAAAAAAAGAACTTAGAAAGTGTCCTTCAAGAAATTCTCAAGGAAAATTGCCCTGTTATTTTAGAACCAGAAGGCAAAATAGAACTTAAAAGAATTCACTGATCACCTCTTGAAAAATTTTCCCAAAAAGAAAACTCTGAGGAATGTTATAGCCAGGTTCCAGAGTCCCCAGATCAAGGAGAAAATATTACAAGCTCCCAAGAAGAAACAAATTGAATACTGTGGAAACACAATTAGGATAACCCAGGATCTAGCA
>JAQQSW010011021.1:0-12860 GCA_028646575.1 Pseudocheirus occidentalis
CTTCTTTCCTTCCTTCCTTCCTTCCATTTCATTCTCTCTCTGTTTCTCTACCTCTCTGTCTACCTATCTTTATCTAGGTCTGTCTGTGTATTTTAGTCTTTGTTTCTGACTGTCTCTCTTTTTCCTGTTTTAAGGAGCCTATCCATTTAATAAACAGCAACTTGTTTAGGAAAGTAGACATGCGAGATTCCTTTCCTTCTATCTACTGCTCTCACTTCCCCAAAACTCCTTAGTTTTTTTTTTTTTACAGTAGACCAAAGTTCATCAACTAAGCTTTTTTTTTTTAACTTGTTAAAGACATTTAAGATACAAACTCTTAAATTACAAACAGGTTTCAAAAACTCTTTAAATTTCCAGGCCCTTTTATTAGCTCATTTTCTGCTTCAGAATGTTTATCTCTCCTGTCAGAGAGAAATTTAAATCACTGTAGGAAATGTCAGACGGTTTATAGGGAGATCATATGACAGAGGGAAGGGCTTAAGAGTTGTGGAGAAGCTAAACTAAGTCAAGAACTCAATTATTCAGTGTCAAGAAGGGAAATGGGTTGAGAGAATGGGTGAATGGAATGACTAGAATCCTTTTCACCCAAGTTTTCGTGTGGCTTTTAGGAGCAACTAATTTAGGTTCACAAAATTTATGTGCTGAACGAATGCCTTTTCCTAGTTAGATTCACCTCTGTCAAGACTTTATGCTTTATTACAGGCAGAAAACACATCAGCTGGACTATATTAGTTTTGCTGGCAGATTAATGACACACACAAACTCCACTTTTTGTCAAACCTCAAGCGTAGCTCAAGTGATCAGAAAGTAGAAAAATCTGGCTTAGCATGGAGAAAAAAGGCAGGCCCTCATTTTTCAAAGAGAGATTTTCCACTTCTAGTCAAATGGTGGTGCTAGTTCTTCATTTTTGAGGTGCTGCATTTCCTAATTTCTTGGTCATAACAACCTCCTGTGTATTGCCACAGAGCAGATTTCACCAAAACAGAGAATGCAAGGGCACATGCACAGAAGCTGTTTAATGGGCTAGAAAGGTTAATAGTCCTCCTGCATATTCTATAGTATAAGAAGACAGACAGGCTGTGAGGGAGATTCTTCTGTCCAAGTAGGTACTCCTATTTCTTTCCTCCCCTTTCTTTTTCTTTTCTTTTATCCCCCCTCTTGTTTTTTGAGGGGGAGGGAATCTCTGTGTATATGTATTTGTTTGTGTGCATGTTATTTACAAGCATATTGTAACTCTAGTGCTTACAGCCATCCACTTTCTTTTTCCATATGGCTTGAGTCATATTTTGCAAAGTCTGTTGGCCAAGAGCATTACTATGTTCAAGTGTTAAGTCTGAACTAAGTGCAGTGGAAATTCACTTTTGGAATAATAATTAGCTGAGTCAGAGGGCAAGAAGGGTACCCTTTTTTAGTGCATTAGTGATGGACTTACTGCTCCCAACAAAATATGTTTTTTGGACACCTTTCTCTCTATGAAATTCACAGAAATATTCCAGAAGCACCTAAGTCTCTCTGTTTGGTCACCCGTGCACATTGATGAGATCTGATAGAGAATGAACTGAAGATATCGTGAACATATGGCAGCTACCTGTTATGTTATGGTATAAATACAGTAACTTTTGGCAGTTCCAGCCAAATATTTTGAACAAGCTCTTCCATAGAGGAAAGGAAGATTTCCAAAAAGCAGCCTAATCCAGTGAGATGAGCCTAGGAAGAAGGACCTTGTCATTGATTTGCTTTGTAATCTTAAGCAAGTTATTATGACTTCTGACCTCGGTTTTCTTTTGTATGAAGAAGAAAAAAAAATTCTTGGTTTGTTTGTTTAAGCAGGCTGGTGTCCTCCTTAATGACTGTACCACATATGACAGTGTCACATGGTACTAGTCCAGTAATGATGTGGCAAAAGCACACAGCAAGGACGATACACTTTCATTTTGGTGAGGGGAAAGCCACAAGTTTCAGGAAATGTTCATTTTAGTCGTCAGCTTAACTCTGGAGCAAGAAGGGAACCATCCCCTATCGTAGCTGATATAATGTTAAAAATACCTATGTTTTGCACATAGATGTCAGGGTTAGATTGTATCAGGACATTAAATCAAGGCATGGAGTCCTGAATTAAGGTAGCAGATTTCACGCGGCTTCATGGGCAAGAGCGAATGAATGTGCAGAACAACTAACTCGGCACAGGAGCTTGCTGGGAAAGTGGTCTTTTTCGGGGTATCATTTTTTTGTTTTTGTTTAATTGTAAGCTAGCTTGGATGCAAGATGAGGATGAACATAAACTATCCACTCAAACTTCACTGAGCATTAAAAAAATCATGCACAAAGGACCAAAGCAAGTGAAGGGACTGTTTTAAAACACTTCCTGTTTGGTCTTGAGCGATTTACTCATTTTCTTTTTATCTCCATTTCTCTGTTTGCTAAATGGAAGCATCATTTGTGATGATTTTTTTGTTGACAACACCTTTTTTTTGTAGTCATTCAGACCTGTCATTTCATCAGTGTAGGGAGCTTACAGCTGAGGAAATTCCCTCTATTGATATGAATCCCCAACGTCCCTATAATTTACAGTCTCACAGTGCTATCTGGCAGCAGTGATTTACCCAAGATCTTGTCACCAGTAAGTATCAGAGGTGGAACTGGAACCCAGATCTTCCCTACTCTGGGTCACAAATCACTATTCCATGCTTCCATGCAGCCTCTTTTTGTTTGATTTCGTTAATATTTATTTTATTCTGCAGATATTTTAATGGTACCTACTAGGCCTTTGGACACATGAAGTATTGCAGCAGAAGTTGTCAGGGGACTTTTAAGTGAAGAAAGAAAGATGAGTAATTATCAATAATTTAGATATGATTAATACTGAGTAGGGAGCAAGAGGCTTAATTTTAAAAATAATAACATTTATATAGTGCTTTAAGGTGATAGTATTTGTACAAATCTTTTTCTTAGCAATGTGAATATGTGTATATATCCACACATATTTTATTTGTGACAGGGAAAGGGACAGATCACATGTCTCTTGAATTAGCAATGAGGGTGTAGTTGCATGACTATTTTCTACTCACATTAACCCTATTTCCTAAAATTTAGCCTCAGCTCTATAGTCTGCTCTCTGGGGGTGGGGAGGAGTTAGGGAGTGATAGGTAGCATGCTTACTTTATACTCCTCAAATATACTTGCACCTGACACCTGTATGCTAGAAATAATTTCTAATGGCTTTTCTATCTTTTTTTTTCATGTTATCTGTATGTACTCTGCATATCTGTCCATAACTAGTCTGCTCACTTAGTTCTAATGAGGTCAGGATATAGGTTTGGTCAGTTAACATTAAACAGAAAAAATTCTGTTTTAGAGCCATTGGTAATATTTCCCTAAGTCTAGTCACTTTACAAGTACATACTATTGGTTACAGTTAGGCAAAGACTGAGGTTTATTTAGCTCACTATAGCTTATTGTGATCAAAGGGAAAACAAAACTCAAAGCCCCTATCTGATAGTGGGTGGGTGAGTGATGTCTTTTTCTAGTAAGGATGGACACAACTTGACCATCTGACTTGTTTGCATAGTATTTGGCATCCTGCCCCATGTAGATTAGGTGCTTTTAAAATTTACTTTTAATAATGCTGAGAGCAGTGATGGTGGTTTGCCTTCTTGGTAACACCTCAGGAGAACTCATACAGGTGAGAAACTGAACATACTTGGCATTGTCTACTTATTCTAGGGTAGATAATTTAGTTGACTGAACCTCAAAAAGACTGTGATTGCACTTTCCTGAGGCAGCATGACATACTGGATAGAAAACCAGCCTTGTCAGGAAGGCATGGATTCGAGTCCTCTGATACATATTGACCTATCAGATAGGGGCTTTGCGTTTTGTTTTCCCTTTGATCACAATAAGCTATAGTGAGCTAAATAAACAATCTCTCAGTACCAAGAACGGCACCATGTCCTAACTCTGTATACACGTTAGAGCATTCCTTCAAGCATTAACATTCTATAATTCTATATCCCTTTCCCTGGGAAGCTGCTATCCTTAAATATTAGACAACTTAGGCAAAATTTAAGTGTAATTGTAAGCTATAGTGCTAGACTTAGAATCAGGAGGACCTGAATTCAAATCTTCCTTCAGGCAGTTACTAGCTAGCTGCGTCCTTGGTCACAACACAACCTCTCTCAACCTCAGCTTCATCATCTGTAAAATGGGGACAATAGGAACAAATCCCTTACGGTACTTTTGAGAGGATGGGATAGCATATGCAAAGCACTTTCTAAATCTCAAAACACTTCATAAATATAATGATGATGATTGATGATTATTAATAAAAAGGATTCATATGTCATCATTCCTTTAGTTCAGTATTCCAAATGGAAAGATGGGCTTTGGCACCTACTCTTGTAGCTGCCCAGAAATTTTCTTCACTTATGGGAATGGGGGAATAGAATCCAGTGGTTTGAGGGTAAAGGAAAAGGAACAGCTTGTACTTTTTTCTCTTCCTCTCCTCTCTTCTCTTCCAAGGAGGGTGAGGGGTTATGACAAATAACAAGCAAGGAAATCTGGGGGACAGGAAGGCCAAACACAATATGTCATGTTGCCAAAAATCTGAAGTGATGATATTCTACTTGTGAGAGAATGTTCCATTTGAGAAAATCTAAGAATCCTTTTGCCGTGGTTTATTGGAGAAGAATTTTAGATTTTGAATGGCCAGTTTCTGATAGATAGCACTACCACAGAAGTCCACATTGTTTTGGTTGTGTTGAAGCTATCCCTCCATACTGTTTTGGCTTCATGATTCTAGTACTTAAAAAATTTAGGTGCTTACAAATTTGACTCAAAAGTAAAATTAAAAAAAATCACTGTGCTATTTTTAGGGATAAAACCCAGAAAGCAGATTTTATGACCATATTCATATTGTGAACTATTAACAAATAATCATTAATAAATACTAATGTATATTACTATTAGTTGTTGTCATCAGTCATTTATTAAGTGCCTAATATGTGGCAGAAACTGTTCCAAGCACTACCAAGAAAAAAAAAAAACGAAGCAAAACAGTCCATGCCCTCAAGGAGTTTACTTTCTACCAATTTTTTTTAGGTGTTTTAGAATAGCTGAACCCTTTTCTTTGCTTTCTCCTTCCTACTATTTGTATTGTGCCATTTTTATTGGTCTCTCAGCCCTTCTATTGTAAGTTAGATTCCAAGAAGTCAATGAAGGTCAAAAGAATCTGCCAGCTATTTCCTTGTTAGCAGCTTTAGTAGGGTTTGTGAGGAAGGAGAAAGAAACTGTTAAGTAGGAAAGAGGTTTGGGGATTATTTTCGATTTAGGTTTATTGATGTGATTCTTACCCATTATCACAGATACTTGAGCACTCACTGCCTTAGAGCATTTCAAAGCCTTCTTCCAGACCTGTAAGTAGAATGAGCTTCATTTGAGTTCTTTATCTCACTCCAGAGTCCTAAATTTACTGCTAACTTATCAGGCTGTTTCTCAGAGGAGTGGTATTTAGTGTGGTCACAAGAAAACATCTGCAAGGCTTAGACCTTAGTGGCAGATTGCCAGTTAGAACATTTGGCCTATAAAGTGTAGATTTCAGAGGAGAAAAATTACTCCAGGGACCCTCAAAGCTCTTGAGAAGACAACCGAGGAAAAACGTCTTGTCACTGACCAAACTGAAATATGGATTTCTGATTAATTAAAAATTCAGAGTCTGGAATAAATCTGAGGAGTGTCTTGTTATGACACGATTTGGAGTTGATGTCAATCCCTATATTCAGGATTTGCAATAGATTATTCAGTGGAATATGGACTGCTAGGGAGATCAAAAGAGAACACTGGCTGTTTTCATCAATCTTCTTAAGGCAGGCCTACCCGGCTTTGATCCAAGTGGAGGGGTTGAGCAACTATCTGATGAAGTGGGTGGTGTAGACAGCCAAAACCAGATAATGCACAACCAAAAAGTTACTGGAGGGAAAATAGAGGCTTAAAACAGAGGGTGAAATGTCAAGTCAATTTGGGTAGTCTCCATAACCCAATTTCACTGGATAATTTCCAATTTTCTCTTGCTCTTAAATTCTTTATTAGAACTGCCTAAGAGCCTGGGAGAAAAGAGAATCTATCCCGTTTGCTTCATATTTGTGCAGAATTGCTCTAACTCTATTAATTTTTTCTGCATGCCTGGTTTTGACTGTTTCCAGGAATAAGATTTCACCCTTGTTGGGGTTGTAGCTAAGTATGGATGAGCAAGGCCTGACATGACAGAAGCCTGGCACATAGTAAGAGCTTGTTGACTTCTTGGTAGCTAGATTCGGATATAGTTTAGTTGGGGATTGTGACTACTTGACCTTGTTTTCATGTCACATATTTAAAGCTTCTTAATTTGAAAACCTATTGCTTTCTTAATTGTACCCTCATAGTGTCGTTTTCTTTTCTTAGTAATCGTAATAGGGAAAAAATGGCAAAGTGGTTCAAATCCAAGAGGACAGACTTTGTTGTACAGCTTCAGGCAATAATTACTAAGGGCACTGGATGAGTGTGGTGCTTTCTGCTCTCTGTGATACGGGAAACATAAACCACTTCTCTGGAGCAGCTGTTTCCCACTCCTAAAATGTAGCTATCAGTGCATCGCCCCCTGTAAATCTGTCAGTGTGTACCTGCTAATTCCAAAGACTCCTAAATTCCATGTTAAATTTTCCATTTGTTGTTTTTTATTGGGAAAAAGTTCATAAATTAGATCACTGTTGCCTTAAACTGGAAAAGATACAGACATACTAATGTTTCAGATGGAAAAAAAACAAAGTTGAGGTTGAATAGTTCTCTTTTTTTTAATCCTCAGATGTCTTGTATGTGAGAGTCCTTATACATGTAGCACCTGTTTCACCCTCCCCATGTGTAGGCTCCCAGAAAAACTATATCAGGTTTGAAGAACACTGTGCCTTACTTACAGCAGCACCTACTCTGATCCGCAGCATATGAGTTTCTACCAATGTGCTTATTCTTTGGAAAACATTAGTTCAAAGCAGAAAGATATGTTAATCATATTGCAAAATAAACACAATGACAAGAAAAGAATTTTCCTTGCCCATATGGGGTACACACCACCTCAAGTTATCATGCCATCAGTGGGGGAAGATATTCACATAGAAGACACATGTGACTAGGAAACATGCTTAGAGGGTACCCACATAAGGATAATGGGTCCAGGATATGCAGGAGGCAGGGGTAACTCATATCTTTAATGTTACTGAGCTACCAGTATTCTTTGGTGGATTCACATCTCTATTCTCCATGTCATCAATGTCAGTATCTTTCCTTATCTTGTGTTTATCAAGCTGCTCTCTGCTATCATTTGCTGGATTTCAGCCACTTAGCATGTTCAGGGCCATATAGCCTTTTCAAGATTAATTACTGCCATCTGCTACCATCTTTTGGAGTGCAGTGGCTAGAAAGCTTCTCTATGACAGGAATTTTGAGCCACCACATAAAACTAAAAGAAAATTCAGCAAAGTATGATAAGCTAAGATCAAACCATTATTTTAGCAGTATCTTACTACTCACTCAAGGTCCTTGATTCCAGACTGCTATCTGACTTGGAATTAGAAAATTCCTTTTAGTTTTTGTTAAATTCCTACTTGTGAATCTGTGAATCTGTGTCCCTTAAATCCACTCTGGGGTTTGTACCCCTCCCCCCCACATATACAAAGGAAAGCTAGCCCACAGAAGTTATATAGAAGGTAGAATGAAGAGGATTTCTCTTTACCTAAGAATTTACCTGATTGGCAAGAAAAAGAAACTAAGAAGAACAAAAGACCAGGTGAAGCCATCAGAGTCATTAGCCACTCTTTCACATTTTTACCTTCATTATGTATACCTGTCATTTAGTTTTGTGGTACATTTTAGCTAGGATAGATCTTTGTTGTTCTCTCCACATACAGTATTGCAAAAGGAAATCTGGAACTTTTTAATAGTAAAGAGTGGGGAATGAAATGACCACCAGAAATACATAATGAATACAGTTCAATCACTTTCATTATTTTTGGAGAAAAATCTGTGTACCAGTGGAAAACACAAAATGGATCCCCAACCTGTTCACTACTCTTTTATAGCAATGTGAATATAGACACATTTTATAATATAGGAGAAATTAATAAAGGATTTTAGATACCAAAGTTAGTAAATTGAAGGAGTTGCCTTGTAAGTCATTGAATTTAGAACTGGGAGGGACCCTAGAGCTCATTTTGTAGATAAGGAAACTGAGCCACATAGAAGGTTTTTTAAGGGGGGGGGATTTTTATATTTTGTTTTTTCCAATTATATGTAAAAAT
Source organism: Pseudocheirus occidentalis (assembly GCA_028646575.1). Lineage (NCBI taxonomy): Eukaryota > Metazoa > Chordata > Mammalia > Diprotodontia > Pseudocheiridae > Pseudocheirus > Pseudocheirus occidentalis. Next base: position 8,325 of record JAQQSW010011021.1, read on the forward strand.
AATTTTTAGTATTCATTTAAAATTTTTGAGTTCCAAATTTCTGCCTCCTTCCACTCCACCCTCCTTGAGAAGGCAAGCAATTTGATTATGTTATACATGTGCAATCATGCAAAAATATATTTCCATATTAGGCATCTTACAAGAGAAAACACAGACTAAAAACACCAAAACAACTCCAAACAAGAAATTTAGAGAAAATAAAAAATTGCTTTGATTTGCATAAAGATTCTATGTATTCTTTCTCTCATGGTGGATAGCATTTTTTCATCATAAGTCTTTTGGAACTGTCTTCAATCATTCTCTTGCTGGGAATAGCTACTTTACTTTGTAAAGTATTGTTGTTATTGTGTACAACATTCTCCTGGTTCTGCTCATTTTACTTAGCATCAATTATATAAGTCTTCCCAGGTTTTTCTGACAACATCCTGCTCATCACTTCTTATAACACAATAGTATTCTATTACAATCATATATCACAACGTGTTCAGCAGTTCCCCAACTGATGGGCATCCCTTCAATTTCTACTTCTTTGCTACTACAAAAGAGCTGCTATAAATAATTTTGTACATACAGATTCTTCCCCCCTTTTTGGATCTTTTTGGAATATAGACCTGGAGTGATATTACTGGGTCAAAGGGAATACACGGTTTCATAGCCCATTTGGCATAGTTCAGATTGCTGTCCAGAAAGGCTGGATCCATCCACAACACTAGCAACAGTGTGTTAGTGTCCCAATTTTTCCACACCACCTCCAATCTTTGTCATTTTCTTTTTTGTCTTATTAGCCAATCTGATAAATATAAGTTGGTACCTGAGAGTTGTTTTAATTTTTATTTCTCTCATCAATAGTAATTGAGAGCATTTAAAAATATGAATATAGATAGCTTTGGTTTCTTCTGAAAATTAATATCCTTTGGCCCTTTATCAGTTGAAGAATGACTCCTATTCTTATAAATTTGGCTTAGTTCTCTATATATTTGATAAGTGAGGCCTTTATCAGAGAAACTTGCTGCACCCTCCACCTCTCCCCCTGCCCAAGTGTCCTGCTTTCCTTCTAATCTTGGTTGCATTGGTTTTGTTTGGCCATAAATTCTTCCCTTACCCATAAATCTGACAAGTAAAAATTTCCATGCTCCCATAATTTGCTTATGTTATCACCCTTTATATCTAAATCATGTATCCATTTTGACCTTATCTTGGTATATGGTATGAGATGTTGGTCTATACCTACTTTTTGTCAAATTGCTTTCTAGTTTTCCTTGCAGTTTTTTTTGTCAGATAGTGGGTTTTGGTCTCAAAAGCTGTGTTTATCAAACACTAGATTACTGTAGTACACCTACTGTGTTTTATGTACCTAATCTATTTCACTGATTCATCAATCTATTTTTTAGCCAGTACTAGATTGTTTTTAATGATTACTACTTCAATAAAACAACTTGAGATCTGGTATTTCTAGGCTACCTTCCTTCACGTTTTTTTTTAATCATTCATTTGATATTCTTGACCTTTTGTTCTTCCAGATGAATTTTCTTACTCTTCTTTTTAGCTCTATAAAAAGTTTTTTTTAGTAGTTTGGTATTGCATCAAATAAATAAATCAATTTAGAAAGAATTGTCAGTTTTATTATATTGGCTCCACCTACCCATGAGCAATTGATATTTCTCAATTGTTTAGATCTCCCATAGAGGTTAAATAACTTTCTTTGAGAAAATTTTGTTAATTTTTTTACATAGCTGTCATTTCCTAAAATGTCATTTTCCTTTCTGCCCCACCCTCAACCCAGAATATAGTTAAGCCAAACATAAGAACATATCAGCTATTGTTTCTCTACTGAGTGGAAAGAAATATAGTTTATCATTAGTCCTTTGGAATCACAATTAGTCTTCGTATTGACCTCATTTCTTATGTCCTTTAGTTTTGTTTTCCTTTACACTGTTTTAATTATTGTTTTCTTGGTTCTTCACTCTGCATCATTTCAAATAATAATTAGAAATAATTCTCTAGTTTCTCAGAATTCCTAATTTTTATTATTTCTTACAGGGCAATAATTGTCCGTTATTCTGATGTATCCCAATTTGTCCTCTCATTCTCTTTGGTCAGCTAGCCTCCTCCTCCTCCTTCACCTCCTCCTGTTCTTCTTCCTCTTCCTCTTCTCCTCTTCCTTCCTCTCCTCCTCCTTTCCTCCTTTTCTCCTCCTCCTCTTTTTCTTCTTCCTCTTCCCACAAAGAGAGCTTCCTTTAATATTTTGTTATAGAGGACCTTCCTTTCTGTCATTTAGCTCCCTGGAGTAAATCACCACTCATGTCAGGGTCAGAGAATGTGAACTGTTCAGTGACTTTTCTCGAATAGCTACTATTTGCTTCTTAAAAGAGTTGAAAAAATTCTAACCTTTAGAGAGTATTGACACATATGCATTACCACAACTTCTCCAACACTATTTTTAATGATTTTATTATTACTTTATATATAATATATTTATGTATAATATGTGTTTTATGTAATTATTTTATTTTAGTGATTTCTGTAAATTTGATGGATGTGAGGTGAAAATTTGAAATTTATATGGATTTCTTTTATTATTATTTATTATTATTTGAGAGTCACTTTCTGACATTGTTTTTAATCATTCACATTTCTTCTGTTTTTTTGATCACTTATTTAATGGACTGATTTTCGCAAGGTCCAATGCAGAACCATGAAGAATTTGAACACAGAACTTTTCTTTGATTCCAAGTCTAATATTCTTTCTTTTTTTTAAAAAAAATTGATTTGTTTATTTACTTTTAGTTTACAAAAGTCAGTTTCACAATCCCTTGACTTTCAAATTTTCTCCCCTTCCTCCCCCCCCTGCCCCATGGTGACACGCAATCAAGTTTAGGATCTGCAAATACTTTCACATTGGACATTAGTCTGGTTGTATAGAAGGGTTGTGACCAAGGGAGTGAACCATGGGAGCAAAGAAAGAAAACCAAACATGGAAAAGAATGATAGCATGTAGATAGATATCATTCTTTCTTCTATAGTGTACACCATACACTAGCATACAGTACACAAAGTAACTTGCTTTAATTCTGTTTTTGAAAATGAAAGAAATCCAAACAAATCACATAAATTGATGGGTTTTTTTCTACATATAGTGAACCAGTTCTCTTTGGTATTTGTAGATGAATACTGATCACTTCAGCTGTGGTACTAATGATCTTTCAGCCCTGTATATAAAATGGTACTTGCTCTAATGTCCCTTGTGAAAGAAAATACATTTAGCACATTGAGTAGGCAGAGGTTTTCCTTTAAATGGCTCTACCTACCTACCTATTTGTCTATCTATCTATAAGAGAAGGGCTATGGTGATGCCATTTTTGTTTTTCCCATGTAAGTTATGTGTACTCACCTAAGTAGGTAAATGTGACTCACAGGGAGGCAAGAATAGACATCTCTCACATCTCTCTTTTTTTCAACTTCTGTTTATTTTTAGTTTACATCATTCATTTCCACAAGATTATGTGTTACAAATTTTCTCCCTGTCTTTCCCCTACCTACCACCCCCAAACAGAGATTTCACTGTGAACCCCCTCCCCCAACCTACTCTCTTCTATATCCTCTCCCATCACTCCTCTGACTTTCTGGTAGGGCAAGATGGATCTCCCTACCACAGTGCCTGTATATCTTATTTCCCAGTTGCATGTAAATAATAATAATGATAACACACACACACATATTTAACATTTGATTTTAGAACTTTAAATTGTTGATTCTTTCCCTTCTTCCCTCATCACCCACCCCCACTTGAAAGACAAGCAATTCAATACAGGCTTTACATGTGTGTCAAGATACGCAACTTTGAGTGTATGTCATTCCTTCCCTAAGCATAATTCAAGGAGAGTAAGGTTGACCCATTTCCTTTTGCCTTCCTGTTCTTCCCCTCCATTGTAACAGTTATCCCTTGCCTCTTCTATATGAGAGGATTAACCCCATTCTGTCTCTCCCTGTCTCCTCTCATTCTATTCCTCTCCCACCTCTCAAGTTTGCCTTTTAAAATATTATCCCATCCTATTCAATTGATTCTGTTCCCTCTATGTACACATATATACACACACTCACATATGTATTCATATGCATACACACACATTTATATTCCCTTCAACTATCCTCATACTGAGAAAAGTTTCATAAATTACAATTATTTTTCCATATTGGCATGTAAATAGTTGAACTCTGATAAGTTCCTTATGAATTCTTTTCCATGTTTACCTTCTCATGCTTCTTGTATTTGAATATCAAATTTTATATTCAGTTCTGGTTTTTTCATCAAGAATGCTTGGAAGTCCACCACCTCATTGAATGACCATATTTTCCCCTGGGAGATTATACTCAATTTTGCTGGGTAGGTGATTCTTGGTTTTAATCCTAGCTCCCTTGATATCCAGAATATCATATTCCAGGCTCTTTGATCCCTTAAGGTAAAAGCTGCTAGATCCTGGGTTATCCTGATTGTGTTTCCACAGTATTCAAATTACTTCTTCTTGGCAGCTTGTA
>JAQQSW010011022.1:0-12860 GCA_028646575.1 Pseudocheirus occidentalis
CGATCCCTCAGTGTAGAAGCTGCCAGATCCTGAGTTATCCTGATAGTGCTTCCGCACTATTCAAATGGTTTTTTCTTGTCAGCCTGTAATATTTTCTCCTTGGTGTGGGGATTCTGAAACCTGGCAATGACATTTCTAGGAGTTTTCTTCTGGGGATCTTTTTGAAGAGGTGATCAATGAATTCTTTCAAGTTCTATTTTGCCCTCTGTGTGACCACTTTGATGAAAACTACATGGCCATTCTAATGTTAAGCTGTTGTGAATACTATATTGTGATTTTCTGTGATAAGATATAATGTTGTGTATACTGTACCTTGATTTGTTGTGAATGTTTTCCTTTAATTTGTTCTTGAATAAATGGAGTATTCACTATACCATGTAATCAGAACCTTAAGAGCTATTCACAGTAGTATTCTTTTGGGAAGCTGCTCATGCATGGCATTACACTTATCAAGAGTTTAGGAGTCTAAGTTTAAGAACTGAATGAAGGTGTGTTTTTTCAAGTCTTTTGTAATGCTAATCTCCATTCTCAAGGCTATTATTTACTGCCACATCTCAAGATTTCTGTATAAAACATCATGGATATGGATACTAAGATCCTCTCTATTCTCAAAACTATTATCTAATTTCATATCTGCTCAAGAGCTATGTGTCTTCCCCTGAAACAACATGAGGTCAGACGTTATTCCAAGTGATAACTTTCTAAAAACAATGCCTCCACCAAGGAGTAATGAAGGTTATTCAGATTGGCACTTTCTTCTTCCTGTGAAATCTGCCAAAAATTTACTGGCAGTGTCCAGGTCAGAGAGTATCTTATCTCTTGCCAACTTAAGCAGGATGTCATGTAGGATAGGTAATATGTATTTTTCTCACTCTCTCCACTCAGTTTTTTCAGGTCTTACACATTCATATTTTTCTGTGTGGTTTTACTACTGTCACTATAAGACTGTGAATATTTGAGTTATAGCCCCCAAACATTCCATCTTTTTTAGTTTTTCTTCCATTGAAGCAGGAGAGGAATGGGAATGCTTCTGGGTAATAGTCTGCTTTATGGTTGGATAAATTCTACTCATTTGCTTTTTATAGGATCCTACTGTAAAATCTTGAAATCTCTTCATGCCTTGAAGGCAAATCATTTGTATATAACCTAGTCATTCCCTACAGTCTGGCTGAGCAAGCTATGTCCTATTACTTTTACCACAATAGTCTACAGTGGAAATGCCCCAAAGTTCTTGCCAAATTCTCCTGTGGACTATCAACAAAATTTTACCCTGGCCCTTGCTTCCTGTCAGGTAGAACTTCAGATCGTTGACCTGAACTGGATATTTGTCAAATGTAAGACTTAATAATTTTGTATAATTAATAATTAAAAAGTTATTCACTTTCTGTGGTATTTTATCTTAATCTAAAATATTCATGTCCCTCTCTCCCAAATGGGGCAGCCCCAGATCTGCAGTTGGTACTTTTCTTTCACTATTGTTTACTGATTTGTCAATCACTCTGTCAACAAGCTATTGATTCGGTGCCAGACACTGGGATACAAAGTAAGGGAAAAAATGGTCACTTATCACAAGGAACTCACAGTCTAATGGGAGAGACAACATGCTATTAACTATGTACAAACAATACATAAATAGATAGATGAGAAACTCAAATCTAGATCTTGTTCAAGTGCAAGAGAAGTTAACAACTTGCATTGGAGAAGAGAATGGCCTCAAATGGGAGCTCTGATACTAGTGGAATCACAGGTGAATCTTGTCACGTAGATCTCTAGGAAAATTCAGCTGTCCTCCTCTCTGCTGTAGTTGTAATAATTCACATTTTCCATAAATAATACTGGTATGAGATAAATATTTTTCATGTTTCCCCAGCATGGTTGCATAATTATGGTATTCCATTTTTATAAAGTCGAAACAGTTAAATAGATATAGGTCCTGTTTCAGATCTTGTAGCATAGGTATAGAATTGACTCAAACCATTCTTGACTCTTACAACTTTCCAATAACTGCATTTGGGACCACAAAGGAAGATTTGAACAATTCACATACTATCAGTGTTCCTTTCATGCTATTCCTCAATTATCTGGTCCTCCTATACCGTCTCTCACTTCTCCTCTATACAGAGCCATTTTTCCAATCAAATGCTTTTTCTGCAAATATTACAGGCACATTTATGCCTCTAAAATTTTACTCATACCTTCACTTCTGCCTAGAATGCCCATCTGGTCTCAACTCTTCTGTCAAGCTTCCCTGTATTTCCCGGAGGGCCGGGAATCTATCTCTTCATCCATTTGTAGGGTCCTTGAAGAGTGAGACCCAAGTGTCTTTGTATCCACAGTGCCTACAATGTATGGTGCCCTGATGATGCCCAGAATGATGTTTTATCTTTATTTCATTTCCTTTTTTCTTTCTGCTTCTTGTCATCTGATTCTGTTAGCAATTATGCCATAGACAGGATAATGAACTTCAGAATAGGGAAAGAGAAGACTTCTGAATGTTGTACCTGGACCAATCCAGAAAGTCTCTGGCTTGCCTAAGAACTAAGAAACAGGTTCGTTATACAATTACTTACCAAGTAAAGAACTGTAAACTCTTACTAAGGGCATAAGTTAACAAGAAAGGTTACAATAACAGCGTGCTTTGGTAGATATACCTCAAGGGCAACATGATTAAAGAATTCAGAAGAAAAAAATACGCATGACACACCTAATAGAAGGTAAGATTTTTGTGGCAAGAGCATATTTAAATCCAGATGATGCCAAGAAAGTATAATGTTTAGATTGTTTGCTGCTTATGTTGCCTGGAATATATTTATTTGAATAGATGTATTCATATTTATACACATATGCATGTATGTTTAAATACACATATCCATATATGCACGTTTAAATGATTGTTATTCAATTTACAAAATACAAAATATCCTCTCCTTCTCTGCCACCAGCATCACTAATCCAATCTTCAAACATTGATATCTGCATTTAAAAGGCATAAAAGGTACCGCCACCCTCCACTTTAAATGTCTTGATCAAGTAGGTAATAATATTGTCTGGTCTTTGATCTCAGTAGGCAGCAAAAATGTGTGGGTGAGACTGCTGAAATTGCTAACTGCTACTTTCAGTGGATACCATTTTTGCCCAGGGCACCAGAGGCACACAGGTGGTTGACAGTAAAGCATGGAAAACACCCATTCATTATTCACAGCCAAACCTTCTGGACAGATTTTTATCTCAGAGTTTTTCTATCTGCCTTTTAAATATATGGAAATGCAGGCAAAATAGTTAGAGCTTTTAACAATTTTAAAAAATAAAGACAGCCTACCTTCAATATATTTTGTACTTATTCTTGTGGGTATAACCTGTCTCCCCCCCCCCCAAAAAAAAAATTCAGCTTCCTGAGGACAAGAACTGTTTGTTTTTAGACTGTGCATGCCCTGTGCTGAGCACAACTTTTGGCACATCTTAATAATCGTTTGGTGATTGATTGTCTGATTGATTAATTAATTCACTATATATGGTAGAATCAGGTGGATGCTTCTCTTTATGAAATCATACTGATTTCATCATACTTTGGAACACTATAGAGACTCCTAAATGGAATCCATAATAATTCAAAAGTATTCAGCCTAATGCTTTAAACAAAGAGAAAATTCAAGAAGATGTCCTGTTGTACAGACTGTGAGAAGCAGTTCTGTGGACAAGTTGTTGAGTCTGCCTGTTGTTATATTTATCTTGGTCAGACACTATACGTGGACAATCTGTTCGGCTCTGGATTAAACAGAAAGATCAGACTTTAAGAATCTAGGGAATTGTATAGTACTTTTATTGAAGGCAGAGAGATAGAGTATAAAGTTCACGGTCTCTGAAATCAGAGGTCTTGGTTTCAAATCTCAACTCTAACAATTGCTGAACTGTGAGTCCTTGGGTAAGTTACAGCCTCAGTTTCTTCCACTGCAAAATGAGAGGTTTTTCTCAGGTAACTTGAGGTCCTAGTTCTAGAACTTTGACTCATGCTAAAGGTTTTCCGTAAAAAAAAGTTGGAGCGAGAGCTAGCAAATGGGGTTCCTTTCTAAACAGGTAGACACCCCACCACACACACACACACACACACATACCCATAACTGCTCTTAACCTGATCACAATATTGGTGAATTGAGTCTTAAATTTTAATATTGGGCTCCTTTTAATCTTGTTTATTCATTCTGTACCATTTCCTAAATAACTGTTGGAATACCGATAGTACTGAACTTGCACAGTATTTGTAAGAGATCTTGTGGTGGGCTATATTTTCAGGTTTGGCATCAAGTATTAAGTCTTTTTCAGTGCATATTGAGAAACTCCAACTCCAGCTATGTAACCTAAATTTAATCAGTCAGCTAAAATGAGGCAGCATCTATGCTGCTGCAGTGCCACCTTTTGGCTACATGTCTTTGGAACAAATATGATCATGCTAAGTAAAAATAGTTCAACGAGATGCAGTCACAGTACATTTTCTTTTTCATATGTTTTTATTGATGTCTTGTTTTTAATATCAACATAATTTCCTCCAGCATCCTTCTTCCATGTCCTCCAAGAGAGCCATCTGTATAACATATAGTAGTTTGAAGACAAAAAAAGAGAAAAAAATCAACATGCTGATAAATACATAAAGAGTCTAGAAATATGCACAATATACAAAACACGAACCTCCCACCTTTGCCAAGGGATGGGGTGGGGTATCATTTCATATTTCTTCTTTTGAACCCTGCTTGTTCTTTATAATTTTCCAATGTTTACTTTTGATTTTTCTAAATGGGGTATTTCTCTCTTTATACTCCTGTAATCATCATGTATATTGTTTTCTAGGCTATCTCTACTTTGGTCTTCATCAGTTCATGTAAGTCTTATCATGCTTCTCTGCATTCATCACAATTGTCACAGCTTTCTGCACACTAATAGTCCATTACATTTTCATTCCACAATTAATTTAGCTACCCTCTAGATGATAGTAATATCTTTTGTTTCCAAATCTTCTTTATCCCAAAAAACCCTGCTATGAATATTTTGGTGTATACAGAAACTCTCTTCTTATCAATTGGCCTGCTTGGAGTGTAAAACTAGTAATGAAATCCCTGAGTCAAAGGAAATGGATATTTTAATCACTTGATTTGCATAATTTCAAAGTACTTCCTACAATCATTGTACTGATCCATTTTCAGGAATAATGCACCAGTGTGCCTATCTTTCCATGGCCCCCAACATTGTCTTTTCCTAGCTTTTGTCATCTCTGACAATTTGTTGCATATGAGGTAAAACTTTGGGGGTTGTTTTGACTTTCATTTCTCTTATTATTAATACCTTAGAGAATTCTTTCATATAATGGTTAATTTGCAATTTTTGGAGAACTGTTTGTACATATGTTTTGATCCTTTATGTATTGGACATGACTTTTGGTTTTGTATTTGTACTGACAGATACACATAAGGATATATTAATTTACATAACTTGATTATCAAATTCTTATCAGAGAAAATTGATACAAAGACTTTTTCCCACCATCTGACAACTTTTCTTCTTATCTCAGGTGCATTAATTGTATTGTGCAGAAACTTCTCAGTTTTACATAATCAAAGTTAGCTATTTTACTTTTGGTAATTGTTTATATCTTTGGAGAATCATTTCTGACCCAGATTTGTGAGACATGTAATATCTGCTTTTCTTCTAATTTTAATAGTATAATTTTTAATATTAGGCTACTCATCCATTTGGAATCTATTTGTAAATTTGGTTATATGTTTTGGTTTAAGCCTATTTTTTTTTTTGCCCGATTGGTCTCCAATTTTCACAGTGGTTTTAACCAAAGGGCTAGTGATTTCCTGAGCATTTTATTCCATTTTTTACCAAATACTGAATTATTGAGCTCCATCCTTTCTGATCCTCCCTTTTCTAGTCTATTTCATTGATCTACCTCTCCATTTTTTAAAACTAATACCAGATGGTTTTTTAGGAGGTCATTTCTTAATATAGTTATTTTCTCTTAGTTTCTGCTCTTTTCACAGTTCCCCTTGATATTCTAGATATTTTTCTTTGTCAAATGAGTTTTATTGTTATTTTATTTATTCCTGTAAAGCACATTCTTGATAACTGGATTGATATATCATTAAAATAGTAAATTTATTTGGGCGTATTGCCATTTTTGTTATGTAGGGTGTCCCAAAAGTCTTAGTGCAGGTTTAGGCTTTACTACCTTAAAGCATCTTCAGCTCCTTGAAGCATTAGTCCTTAAAACTGCATGACTATATTGACATGCCCAGTCATGAGAATTAAATATTCCTCCAGCTATTTAGGTTGTTCTTTGCTTCTGTAAGGAGCACTTTCAATTGAAGCTATATGAGTATTTTGTCTGTTTTGCTAAATTGATGCTCAGATATTTTATGTAGTCTAATTATTTGCAATTGGATTTCCTTTTTAATCTTTGTCTCTTGGATTGCAGTATTGTAAAATAGAAATGCTATTGATGTTTGAAGTTTTATTTGGTAACCTATAATTTTGCTGATGCTATTATTCTGTCAATTAGTATCTTTGCTGATTACCTGGAATTTCCAAAGAAAAACACATTTTCAGAAAACTGAAATAGTTTTATCTTGGGTTTTTTTTTTTTTGCCAATCTGTAAGTCTTTAATTTCTTCCTTTTGCCCTATCGCTAATATCATGTCCAAAGCTATACTTAGTGATAGGGGCTAAAGTTGACATCCTTCTTTTATATCCTATTATCTATTGGGACAGGTTCTAATACATCATGTATGATATTTGCTTTTGGTTTTAGGTACTTTTTAATAATATTAAACATGGTCTTTCTATGTCTATACATTGTAGTTTTTTTTTAACATAAATGAGTATTTCATTTTGTCAAGGCTCTTTTTCCATATCCATTAAGATAATATGGTTTGGGATATTTTAATTTTAATATGAGTGTGATTATATTTAATATGAATATGATTAATATGACATGTTATTATGATTCATTATGGGCCTGTTAGGTTGATAGAGTACTGGACCTGGAGCTGGGAAGACTCATTTTCCTCAATCAAAATCTGGCCTCAGATTCTTACTAGCTGTTTGATCTGATTAAAGTCACTTAACCCTGTTTGTTTCAGTTTCCTCATCTGTAGAATGATCTGGAGAAGTAAATGACAAACCATTCCAGTATCTTTGACAAGGAAACCCCAAATGAGGTTTGGGGTTGGACATGACTAAAATTATTGAACAACATCAGCAACATTAATTTATTATATTGATCATTTTCCTAATGTTGAAACATATATAACTGGTATAGATTCTACATGGTCATGAGGAATGATTTCTTGGATAAGTCATTACCGTCTTTGACAGGATTTCATGTAAAATTTTAAATTAATATTCATTATTGCATTGATCTATAGTGCTCCTGTACTTTTTCCTTTCCTGGAATTAGATCTATATTTATCTCATTAATGAAATCTGGTAGGGTACATTCCTTCTCATTTTTAGAATAATTTCTGTAGTACTGATATTATCACAACACATTTTCAAAGTATATACAGAGTCAGACAATAAAATTTCTTATTATTTCTGCATCATTGCTTAGTGGTGACCCTGGGCTCTTGAAAACCAATAGCACATTTGGTGTTTCAGAACCAAAATTGGTAAGTTTGAAGAAGTTCATCTCTGGGGTGCTGACAGTAAATTATGGATTTTTGAAGAATTTTATTTTTTCAGTCACAGCAAATATTGGAGACTACATATATGTGAAGATGTTTATGAAGTATAGAGGGGACTGTAATAAGTACTTGATAAAGTACACGTGGATGGAATTCCTAAATTCTTGAAATCCTGATGTATGCACTTACTAGAAATGGGAACCTACTTTCCTCTTACTCAGATAGTAATTGTTCTAATTCATCTCCTTTTGTCCCAATTTTTTTCTAGCTATAAATATTTGCAAGTGTATATCATGTTTCATGACACTATGGTAATAGTAAAATTGATGAGATTGTTTTGTTAAAATCTTCCATTTATGCATAATATTTCCCTCCCTTCAACAGAAATACTAATTATGCTGAGGGTAATAACTCTTAAAATATATGCCAAGAAGAAATTGTTTTTGCTTACTGTCCTCTGAACTCTTTTTTTTCTTCATGTATCAGTAGGAAATCAATCTTTAATTTGGCCAGTGATATGTTTCTCTGATGTCCAAAGTTCTAAGTACTCCTATGTAACAGCAATGAGATACAAAATATTTTAAAGGATTGATTGCACAGTATAATAAGCACCATATTTATTCAAAACTAAACTTTATTCAAGAAACAAAAGCATTCACAATTCATGACAACATAATAACTTATTATGCGGGTGGCCACGTGACCTTAAACAAAACATGTCATTCAATATATAACACAACATTCAGTATGTAACATTGCACAGTATTTATCATTGCATTCAGTATATAACATAGCATGCCCACTCACTTTATACATTAGGTGTGAGCTAAAATATTTGGGAAGAAAGAAGCCAGTTTCTCCTCACTCAGATACTGTCCAAAATGCTGCTTATACAATCAGGGGGTTCCAGGCTAGGGTCTTCCCTAGCACAATACATCCTTAGGGGCTGCAGAGAATATAATATACTCCACCCGTAGGTCACAGTACAATCCTCTCAATCAAAACAGAGTGTCCAAGTCCTAAAAGTCTTCTTGGGGGGGTGTCTTTCCACATTGACATTGCAGGCTCTCACCTGGCACTCTCAGGTACACACATGATCAAATAAGCCAAAGGAGTCAAGTTCTAACAGTTCTACATTCCCTGTTTCCAAGTCCTGAGGGATTGCTGAATGACAAAGTTTTTATCTTGACCCTGGGACTCTTCCTCCTGAAGGTCTGTGGGCCAACCACTCTAGGCTCCTTCCTGGAATGTGACACAGGCAGCAAACTGCTCTTGCTCCATGTCTCACCTCATGGGGGAACGGGCTGCTCCATTTAAGCTCTGCCTCTGACCATAGCCTTGGCTCTGAGAAGTTCAAAAAAAACTTCTTCTCTGGCTTCTTTGCTATCTCTATAGGAACTTTAGCTACAAAAAATAGCACAATAATTGGGAAACAACAGACAACTGTCCCAGTCTCACTAAACCCCATACTTTCCTTTTGTCTGTGCAAATCCTGTAGCCAGGAGGGCTGCTAGCACAAGTTCACTATTATTATATCAGGGATCTTTTTCCCAGCTATCAGAGATCTGCTCTCTGCTACCAGAAGTCTCCTTTTTGCTACCAGGGGCCTCCTCTTTGGTAAGAAAGTTCTTGCTGCTGCTGCTAATTCTCTCAATGCTCAACACTCATTTTCTTCTTCATCTTCATTTTCTCTCTTGCAGATTTTTCTTCTTCACACTTATTTTATCAATGCTTTTTCTATATATCCAGTTTTCACTTGGCACCTGATTGTCTCAGCACAGAAAGTGCGAAAATTTACATGACTCAGGCATCTGTGAATTACCAGGGTTCAAAGGAGATTAATCCTTCAGATGTTTACAATTTAGCATGAGTCTGGGAAACTGAAAAAACCCACATTGCTTGTAGTCACATCCTAGCTGGTATTTAAGTAAGACACTAATGATTGTTGCATAGTCATTTGAATGGGAGGATATTTATAAGGTAGTCACTAATTCATGGTTTAAATATTTGAAAATACTCTTAGTAGGGAGCCAGTTACTTCAGAGGAGAAAATTTAGCAAATTTTTTTCTATATAACATGTAATTAGTAAATTTCATTTCATTATGTATAGTGCTGTAAACTCCACACTTGGACATCTCACATATAGACAATGGATTTCTTTGCTGTGGATGAATTTTCTCAATGCCTAATATCACATTGCTATTCTAATATAAATAAAGTGTTTTCTTTTTATTTCGTGGAGTTTTATATTTATTTTTGAAGCAGAAAGGTACAAGATGGAATAATTTAGTAAAGAATATTTTATGAAAAGTAGATAGCATTTAGAATCATAAACTCATAGAATTAAAATGTTAAAAGTGACCTCAGAAGTAATTTATTTCAGCCTTTATGCAAAATGTGAATCCCACCTACCCCCTTATAGCATTGCTATCTATTGTTGACTCAGTCTTCATTTGACTAGCTCTAGTAATGAGAAACTCATAACTGTCTTCATGGGGTTAATTTTAATTATTATAAAGATTTTTTTCTTTATATTGAACCCAAATATGGCTCTCTTTTATTTATATATATTGGTCTTGGTTTTTCCCTTTGAGGACCAAGCAGATCCAGTATGACTATTATTGCCAATCTTAAATTTTTCTGTGATCTTTTCTTGTCCTTCCCCCTGTGTCCGCACTTTTGGACCTTTTGTTACCTTTTGACTCAGTTCAAGAGTTCTTGCTTAGAACTCTGAATCTTAAACATTCATGAATAAAGAGCCTTTGACCCAAAGCTCACTTTCTGTTATCAGCTTGGATCTCAGACCCTAGGCATATTATTTTCCTGTTAATTGACACTGATTTCTCAATTTTTTTAGCCCTACCATTTCTCTCTGTCACTTCCTACCATCCTCATCCTTCCTAGGGTAAAACAGTTCTGATATATAGCAATTAACAATTGTCCCACTTTGCCAATTACACCCATGCTATTACATATGGCACTTACAATAGATGGTAGACAAATCAGGTAACCTAGTCAACCTGATTCTTGATGTGCTTCAACACAAAGGATCCTATGCCTCTGGCTCTAGGAGCCAGGTGACAAGGTGAGGCAACAAGGCAACAAGGGAACAAAAATTCATTAAGCCCTTACTATGTGCCAGGCACTATACTAACTGCTAGAGATCCAAATGCAGAGTGTCCCAAAAGTCCTATCATAAATCTGCAGTAGGACTTTCGGGACATTGTACAAACAAACAAAAAAAAGTCTGTGTCCTCAAAGGAGCTTTTATCCTAATGAAGAAGATGCATAAAAGAGAGCTCAAAACTGGGGTGGGAGATTTTTTTTATTCCCTTTATGACTCTTCTCAGAGTCTATGTGAGTTAAACATTAATTTAAACATTATGACAGTTTTTGCCTTTATTATAAATGTTAGCATAGGAAAGGTAACTAAACTCAGCTCCCTAGCAAGACATGTAAAATACTGACCAAAAAATCCCCAAAACAAAGCAAATTAATTTCACTAAAGGCCATTATCTGGCATGTAGGTAAAGCTACAAAGTAAGGGAATATTTTGCTTAAAGTGCTAATTGCTGATAGTCCACTCTCTCCCATTATGGCCGTCAGCCACAATAAGGTCTTATACCGCAAAAGCTTCTAGGGATGGGGTCCTTAAGTTGCAAATTTCTTTATCTCATGAACTACTTGAACAGTCTACTCAAGTCCTTGAACCCCTTCACAGAATAATGTTTTTAAATGTATAAAATAAGATAGAGAATATTATAAAGGAAACCAATTTGTTTTGAAATAAAAAGTATTTTTCTCTTTGAAAGTCATAAATCCCCTAAAATCTATCCATGGATTCCCTGCAGCATGGTTTTGGATCCCAGATTAAGAACCCCTACTCTAAGAGTACATGGCACAATGAATAGAGCACTGGAGTCAGGAGGACCTGAGTTCAAATCCGGACTCGAATACTTAACACTAGCCGTGTGACCTTGGGCAAGTCACTTAACTCCAATTGTCCTTCCTTCCCCCCTCCAAAGAAAAGCCCCCCACCAAAAAAAAGAACCTCTACTCTAGAGCAAAAAAAGGAATGTTAGTATCAGTCCCAGAATGTGACAACAAGCCATCATGCCTAGCACACAACCTGGGGAAGCACTTGGTTATTATCATTCATATCATAAGATTGGCATCCTTACACTCCGCCTTACTGCTTCTGCTTTTCCATATTTTCTTGCCATCATCTTAATTGAACAAGAATGATTTACACACATGGCGATAATGCAATGTAGGCACCAGGTACATTATCCCCCATCTTAGTCATATGTGCCAGGGCGAAAAGCTTCCTGGTGCCAGCACCCTCAGGACTGTATCTGATGGATACTTGTTATAGGGAGACTTTACAACATCCTGGTGGAAGCTCAACAACAATGAAATATATCTTATACCTTCATTAACCTTCTCCCCCCAAATAAGATTGTACTTTTTGAGCTTAGTCTCCTAAAGGCAGTGGTTTAAGCGCACTTCTGTCCCCCTCCCTTCTCACCCCTCGCTAGAGAAGTCCGACATTTTATATGGTGTGTATATTATATATTTACATACATATATGTATATATTATACATTTGTACTAATATTATGTTATAATACATATTATGTTGTGTTATAATGTATTATATTATACCACATTATACCATATCATACCATATTACATCATATTACACTATATTATATCACATTACACCATATGTCTTTACATTATATTCTATGACATCATATAATGCATTGCATCATATCATATACTATTATAGTATATTATATTATGCATATTATATATTTACACACATACATGTGAATCCAGATTATGCGTACTTCTATTTATCAGTTCTTTCTCTGGATATATTCTTTCTCTGGAGGTGGATAGCATCTTCCTTCATAGATGCTTTGAAGTTGAATTGAGGATTTACAAATACTCAGAATAACTTAAGACACTCACAATTTTTCTTTGAACAATATTGCTGTTACTGTATATAACATTCTCTTGGTTCTGATCATTTCACTCTTGTAATGGTAATCAATTTGTTGGATATTTAGGGCTAAGTATGGAAGGTGTGAGCTCTCTCTCTGGAAGGTGTGAGCTCTCTCTGGAAGGTGTGAGCCTTGTCTGGAAGGTGTGAATTCCCCTGTTGACGTGGAAGAATGC
>JAQQSW010011023.1:0-12859 GCA_028646575.1 Pseudocheirus occidentalis
CTGATCAGTTACCAGAGAGGGAAGCACCAATATCTGGGTTTTCAAAGTGGGGGGGGGGGAGGGAGCACAATGGTTGCCCAGAATCTCATCTGGCCAAATCACACAACTCTTCTCAAAGTGAGCCCCAAAGCAAAAACTCACATCAGTGTATATATAGCCTCCTCCTGGATCAGAGAATGTCACAACCCCCTTGACCAACTGCCCAATCACAAAGCAATAAGGTGTAGGCATTCCTGAAGAACAAGCCTCCTGCCACAGGCTCCATGGAACCACATTCAGCCTATTGGGGGCAGAGTATATTTCCAAATCAGGGAAGGTTCTCAAAGCCATTTAAGCCTATCAAAGGGCCTAGAGGCAGGGAAGATCTTCAGATTCCCATAACACTTAGCTTCCCCTTTCCAAGTGACTCTGGAATGTCACTTGAACTAAAAGTAGAAATATGATTCTAATCCAAGATTTGTTCAGATATCTGTGCTGTGAGAGAGTTTGCCTTTATTACTTCCCTGCACACAGTCCCACCCTAGAGTCTAATAAGTAAATCCTGCAGTCCTTGGCCCAGCAATAAAAGCCTCCACAATCTCTACTGCCCCTTCCAGCTTTATCTCACACCATTCTAGAAGACAAATTACATATTCCAGTCAAGTTGGATGACTCAGTAGACTTTCTCTGGATCTGATGCTTTCTGAAACCTGCACCTCTGCCTCTGCTCACTTTAAACTCCCTATTCTTGGAATGCTGTTTCCATCTCCTCCTTCCATAAGCATTTCTAGAAATCATACCCACAACCCTGAGATCAAGCTTGGATAACACTCTTTTACAAAGTGTGAGGTTTTCTTTTATTCAATCCTCCCCTTCTCCCCACCCCCATCCTTCCCTACCATTCACAGCGGCATGATGATGGTGATGATGGTGATGATGGTGATACTATATAACTCCCCACTATTCACACCTGGATGATGATGGTGGCTATAGTGGGTGGTGGTGGTGACAGTGGTGGTGATGATGGTGATAGTACAATAACTCACATAATATACTCTAAGGTTAACATAGCCTAGTACTTAGCATACTTTATTTTGTATTGAAGTTATTTGTATAATTGTCTTATCTCTCCATTAAAATGTAAATTTCATGAGCATAGGGACCACATTTTATTTCACCTTTGTATGTCTCCTGGCACCAAGCACAGTGATTTGAACATATAAGTGCTTATAAATGTTGGATTAATAAACTTAATTGATTTCTTATTTTCCAAATTTATTTTCATTGTTGAACTTAAATAGATGTGGATAATAAAGTCGATTTTTTGAAATACATTCAAATATGAAAACTACTAAATGTAAACCTCAAATTCAGATAGAATTTTTAAAAATTCAGTTTAAATAAATAAGCAGATAGTTCAGATAGATTTGCATTACAGACCAGGATTTATATTAGAGACAAAGATGGAAAGCCAAAGCAGTCTTTCAAATTATTATATGTGACTGAATTTCCTCTGGTGCTCCTGTTCACCTGCAGCACATCAGACAAGGTAATAATTTATGATAATCACATGAAAATATACAATTAATATTCATCACCTCTCATTCCTCGTCACTTTAGATGATCAGTAATGCAGAGTAAAAACGCTGTCAGATTTCTAATTGCTTTGTAATGGGCTTGAAACAGGGAAATCATTAAAGGCAAACAATCTGTCATTTGTCTGTTACTTTCACTATCACTAAAAAAACTCATTAAAGAAATTGCTAATGAGCTACAAAAGACTATACTCAAGGTGCTTCTGCAGTACATTTTTAATACAATAATGTAAATTGCTTAAATGATTCCCAAGATATATTGTAATATTTTTGCAAAAATTCATCAGAAAACATTTTTTGGGTGCATTTTTAAAAGCTGTTTGGTTTCATTATTTTGACATTTCATCCATCATTCCAATAATCACTTAAGGAGATAAGCCTTTTTTTCATTAGCCTTTAAGTAACTAAGCTAAAAGGCTGAAAGGAGAAGCCAAAACACAAAATTTGTTACTTGTGAAGTGACACCCATTTAAAAAGGAGGGTTGGCGGGAACCAAAAGAGTAAATTCAAGAATGAACACTCGGCTGTGAGTTTTACTTTATCTGCTTCTGTCACCTTTTTAATACTTGAAGTTGCAATGTTTTGTACGGTTTCCTATTCAATTACTGCTTTTGTATGAAAGGTTTTTAGCCAGCTTTAAATACTAAAGAACAAACGCATTCCAGACTAGACCATGATTTTCATAGTACTTTCTTTAAGATGCATGTTTCACGAGAATTTTCTGAAGAAAAAAGGCAGCTCAAATAATCTTCATACATTTTGTATTCCTAGTTTAATGACCGGATTGCAAAATTGTATTGATGTTTTGTTTAATAAAATAGCCTTTGTTCCTGCTGGAAATTTGGAGATGAAAAGAATGCTTTTTAGTGGCATCCCATTTTGGAGACTAAAACATGACAGCTTTATGACTGGACACTGATATTACTGATCATATTTGACTGTCTACTGACTGTATCAAAAAATCTAAGAATTAGTAAAACTTGCCTGACATAATGCCTTTACAGAGATACAATTAAACAAATATCTGTTTAACTGGTGGTTAAGTAGACATAATTCACTCGAAATTACAAAAAAGCACAAATAAATAAAATGGAATAGTTAATCAATAGCTGATATACTCTAGAGTGAATCTAAAGCTAACTTCAAAAGGTTTCATAACACCCTGGAAACATCTTCATTATACTCTCTAATTGACTTAAACAGACTTCATATCAACTGTTTAACACATTTTAACCTACAAATTAACACCACTTGTTCATTCAGATTAACCTTTCATCTGTGAGCCAATTATGTGACAAAAATAAAATCAACTTTTTTTAAAAATCAGGTTTAAATTATAGTAACTAAGAATAAGTCAGGAGGAGGGGAGAGGTTTCAAAACATAGAAAGAAAGGTTGCACATCATAAGAAGCCAGAAGAGAGCATCACAAGGTCAGAAGGAAAGTTATGGAATAATGGAAAGCTCAGAGAAAAACCAGAGAGAACTAATGAAGCCAAAGAAATCCCAGCTCCCATAGAAAGAGTGCTTTGAGGAACGTGGTTTTGTGTTTTTTCTTTAACATGTACACTTTCATTTGAACTGGTCTTAAGTCAGTGTACAGCTAAAGCTTCTCCCTTCTCCCTAAGTACTGGCACCATCTCATAAAACTTGTGGGGAGATTGTAAAGTCTTCATTCACATCTGTTGGGAGCAGGGAGGGAAGAAAGGGGGCCATTCACTATGGCTCTGACCCCCCCAAAAAGAACAAGTATTAAGGCAGAAGATACAGAGGTGAATAAGAGTACAGTGAAGTAAAGGTGAAAGAAATGCAGAGGCCAAATCCTGGGAGGCTTTGAATATCAGGATATGGAGTTTACATTTTATCTTATAGGCACTGAAGGTCTGAGAACAAGAAAGACAAAAAATGAGGCCTTGGTAGCAGGGTCAAGGCTATGTTGCAGAAGGCATTTTCCAAGTGGACCAGTGTCCACTTGGAAAATGCAAGATTTGAAGGCTCCAAGTTCTTCTGTTCCAATGCCTCATCATAGCACAACAGAGAGACTGGCTATGAAGGCTATGCCGATGGAACATAAACTCTGGCAAGATGTACAGTGCTGAAAAGGCTTCAGATCTGATCCCCAATACAGACTAAGTCTGATGTTCAAGGACTGAATAAGCTAACTATAGAAAGGCTCGTACGACATAGCCTGACCATAACATAACTTGATTAATTCGTTAGCCATGAAAACCCATGAAACACTAAAAATAAATGACTTGTGTAGGTGGGTGCCTGCCCCACTTCCACAGAGGTGGTGCAGGAGTGACAAAAAAAAACAAAACATTAACTTCAACACAGGTAGTTTAAATTTGACTAATGACCAACAAATGAACATGCTGTTGGAAGAACACAACTACATCATAAATGACCTTCTTGAGATAAATGAAATAAAGAGGAAGAAGGAAGTTGCAACTATATAGAAAGATGTTTCATGGTTTCAGCTTAGAAATGCAAATACAAGGTAGAGTTGAGATGGCAGAGTAGAGGCAGCAACCCAGTTGAATACTCCCAACATTTCCCTCCAAACAACTTTAAAATAATTCCTCTGGGTGGCACAGTCAGTAGAGCACTGGCCCTGGAGTCAGGAGGACCTGAATTCAAATCCGACCTCAGACATTTAACACTTACTAGCCATGTGACATTGGGCAAGTCACTTAACCCTTCCAAAAAAAAAAACCCCAAACCAAAACGTATTCTTCTATCTGGTAAACTAAAAGTAAACAAACAAATCAATAAAAAAATAAAAAATAAAAATAATTCCTCATTCTGGAGAGGCAGAGACAACAAAATGTTGGAATCAGACATTTTTTTCCAGTCTAAGACAACTTAGTTCAATAGGAGAAGGTTGTGACAATGGTAAGGGCTAATTGGAGCACATGCTGGGGTAGCACCAATGGTAGGTCTTGGAGGTAGCTACAACAGTAGAAGCAGCAGCTTCAGGAATTCTCAGCCCAGAGAAGCTAAGTGGGTCAGACAACTTGTTAGAAAGAAGTTACAGGTCACCCTTTGCTGGCACTGGGTTCAGGACTTGGTGCTGAAGCAGTTCTATTGTCCGTACGCAGTTCTGAGTTGCAGTTCCAGGGTGGAGAGGGTGCTTGTGGTTGATCACAAAGGATTGGGGATTCTGGTCTCAGTTCCAAGGCATAAAGGACCATCAGCAGTTGCAGAGGAACAAGAGCCCTTCCTTGGTAAAGATCAGAGTGCAGCCCAGGAGACGGGTGACCATAACCCTCCCAGTATCACACCACCTTGGAAGCACCAAAAACTTGCAGACTTCCAAAACTAATTCTGAAAGCAGCAGCACAAACAAAGCCTGAAGCTTAGCCCAGTGCCTCTTCATTCCCAAGTGAACAGAGCCCAACTTTAATGTAAAGTTTAAAGTAAAAATAAATGGGCTGGAATAATGAACAAACAACAAAAAAAGAACCTGACCATTAAAAAAAAAGCCATTATGGTGGCAAGGAGGACCAAGACACAAACTGAGAAGACAACAAGATGAAAACAACTACAACCAAACTCTCAAAGAAAAGTGCTAATAGGATGCAGGTCCAACAAGAATTTCTGGAAGAGTTTTTTTTTTTTTTTTTTTTTTTTTTTTTTAAAAACCAAACAAACCAGAATGAATGGCAAAAAAAATTGTGAAAATAAATGAGGGTGATGCAAGAAAATTAATGAAAAGATAATTAACAGCTTGATAAAAGAGGCACCAGAAATACTGAATAAAATAACACATAAAAAAATTAACCTAAGAGTAAAAAAAGGCACAAAAATTCACTAAAGAAAAGAACTTAAAAGAACAACCAAATGAAAAAAGATATGCAAAAATTCACTGAAGAAAATAACTCCCGGGGCAGTTAGATAGCACAGAGAACAGAGCACCAGCCTCAGAGTCAGGAGGACCCGAGTTTAAATCCAGCCTCAGACATTTGACACTTATTAGCTGTGTGACCTTGGGCAAGTCTCTTAACCCCAATTGCCTTGCCTTCCTCCCTCAAAAAAAGAGAAAGAAAAGAAAAGAACTCCTTACAAAGCAAAATTTGTTGCTGTTCAGTCATTTTAGTCATTTCCAATTCTTTGTGACCCCATCTGGGGCTTTCTTCACAAAGATACTGGAGAAGTTTGCCATTTTCTTCTCCAGTTCATTTTACACATTAGAAAACTGAGGCAAACAGGGAGAAGTGACTTGCCCAGGATTACATAGCAAGGTAGCATCTGAAGTCAAAATTGAACTCAGGTCTTCCTGATTCCAGGCCCAGTGCTCTATCCACTGAGCCACCATGCTGCCCAAAAGCAAACTGGTCAAATGGAAAAATAGGTACAAAAGCTCAGTAAAGAAAATAATTCCTTAACACTGGAATTGAGCAACTGGAAACCAATGACTCCACGAGACACCAAAAAAACAATAAAATGTCAAAATATTGAAAAAATAGAAGAAAATGTGAAGTGTCTCAATGGAAAATGAACTGAACTGGAAAAGCAGATCAAGGAGAGATAATTTTAAAATTACTGAACTATTTGAAATTCATAATAAAAAAGGGGTGCAGGGGGGAAGACATCAAGAAAAACTGCTCTAGATATCCTAGAACTAGAAGGTAAAATGGAAATTGAAAGAATCGACCCCATCATCTTCTGAAAGAAATCCCAAAATGAAAACTCCCAGAAATATTACAGTCAAATTCCAGAGCTTCCAGGTCAAGAAGAAAATATGGTAAGCAGCCATAAAGAAACAACTCAAACATCATGAAGCCATGGTTTGAGACTTCAATACAATTCAATACTTATAATAGCACCTTAGGGCAAACAAAGTGAGTAGAAATAATTAAGAAGAGGGGCATAACTGGGTACTACTTGGACAATTTGAGCAGAGTTGAAGGAAAATCCCAGGACCAGGATTGGTGCCTGTGAAGAGTAAACACCTCAAGGCAAGGTTCTATTTTAGAAACAAGGAAGCCCTGTGGTTAATTGGTTTGAGAGGCTGCCTCAGTGGCCCTAGCCACTGCAAATTTTACTCCTAGGATAGTGAGGGGAGTTGGTTGTTTGAGCCCGGGAAGATGGAGGGAACCTCTGCTGACCAGGAACACCAGCCCCAGCTGTGCTGCACAAAGCAGCGGGGACAAGTAGGAACCAGCACACACCCAGTTAGTGCAGAAGCAGTCGAACAGAAAGTCTCTGGCTGTGGGCACTTAAAAGATGTTGGAGGTTTGGATATGGTTTCAGGCTAGAGGGAAGAACTGAAGATCTGGGGCAAGAAGTATTTCCCATACCCCAGGGCTAGAGATGACTACAAATAATTAAGTTATAACCACCAAAAAATGCACAGGCAAAGGAGAAAGAATCCAACAATAGAAACCTCTTATGGGAATAGAGATGATTGGAGTTCATCTTCAGAGGAAGATGCTGAAGTAAAGAAACCCCCAAAGAGTAACATCAAATGGTCACCTGCCCAAAAAGAATTTATAGAAGATCTTAAAAAAGACTTTAAAAATCAAATGACATGGGGCGGCTAGGTGGCACAATGAATAGAGCACTAGTCCTTGAGTCAGAAAACCTGAGTTCAAATCCAGCCTCAGAAACTTAATACTTATTAGCCATGTGACCCTGGGCAAGTCTCTTAACCCCAGTTGCCTTGCCTTCCCCCCTCCAAAAAGCAAAAAACAAACAAACAACCAAAAAACAAATGACAGAGATGGAGGAAAAACTAAAAAAGAAAATAAGAATAATCCAAGAAAAACAAGAATGGTATGAAAGGAAAGTCAACC
Organism: Pseudocheirus occidentalis; assembly: GCA_028646575.1. Classification (NCBI taxonomy): domain Eukaryota; kingdom Metazoa; phylum Chordata; class Mammalia; order Diprotodontia; family Pseudocheiridae; genus Pseudocheirus; species Pseudocheirus occidentalis. The sequence goes on from JAQQSW010011023.1 coordinate 7,371, forward strand.
AACTAGAAAAGGAGATCCAGAATCTTAAGCAAGAAAATGACACCTTGAAAATAAGAATTGGGCAAAGTGAAGCCAGTGAAATTATAAGACATCAAGAAATTATTAAACAAAATATGACGAATGAAAAATAGAAGAAAAAATGAAACATCTTACAAGAAAAACAACAGTTTTGGAGAATAGATGAAGAAGAGAAAATATGAAAATAATTGGACTAACCAAAAGCTACAATCAAAAAAAGAATCTTGATACAATAATACAAGAAATAATTACCAGAAAATTGTCCTGAAACATTAGAACAAGGGAGAAAGCAGAAATAGAAAAAAAAATCCAACAATCACCACTTAAAAGAGCTCCAAGGAAGAAAATTCATAAGAATATCATAGTCAAATTCTGAAATCCCCAGTTCAAGGAAAAAATATTAAAAGCATCAAAATGGTGCCACAATTAGAATTACACAAGACTTAGCAGCAGAAACATTAAAGAGCTGAAGGTCTTGAAATACAACATATCAAAGAGCAAAAGAACTGGGGCTGTGGCCAAAAATTTCCTACCCTGCAAAGTTAAGTATTATCTTGAATGAATAAAAAAACACATTTGATGAACTCTCAGACTTTCAGGGCTTAGTTTAAAAAAAATCCTGAACTTCTGACATTCTGGCCACACCCACCAGAGGTGGCAGTGAATGGCAGTAGTAGAAGCAAAATCCCTCCCCCTCCCCCCCACAAGGTCACCCACCCTTCTCTGACCCCAATCCTAGCCACAACCTCTGGCCCTGGTCTTCAGATCCTAACCCCCTCTGTGAGCGCTTCAATTCCCTACCTTGCCTCCCTCTAGTTTCCCTCACACCAGCCATGACTCTTCTCAAAGGTAAAGTGCAGGTTAATTTGTTTTATTTTTGATTTATATTGTGTTCTAATCATTAATATTGTATTTCAGGTGCATTAGGGCCAAAAGAAACAATTAAAATTATAAATAATCATTTTTATATGAATATTTCGGGGATGTGGTGCTGATCCTTCAACTTTACATTATTTCCTAAGGGAAAATTCACTTTACAATAGGAACCAATCGCATGACAAACAGAATCTCAGAACAAATTAAATTTGTAAACCAAGGTTCTACTGTATGGGGAAACTGAGCCAAGAGGAATCTATCTTCACTTATTAAACCTTCATGGCAATGCCTTCACCTTCCCAGGCACAGACATCCACTTGTAGCAGTTCTTAGACCACATTCCTTTGAGCATCAGGCAACATATCCCTTGAAGGGCAGATTATTGGCTTAATGACAACTAAGACAATTTTATCTGAAATCAAAACTCAGAAAAATATCAAACCGTAGTCCCAAGAGATTTTTACCTCAAATCACAAAATTTTACTACTAACATATTAAGGCTAGGTTATTATTATTTTTCTCATGTTGTTGCAAAAAGTAAACAATAAGGACATATGAGGCTTTCTCTTATTTTACATTTCTAGTTTAAATCTGTCCTTATGTGAAATTCATCACTAAAAATTAAGAAAACCTATATTCTGGAGTTTTACACATACAGTGAATACATGATAGTTCATTCAAAAACCCAGAAAAATATTGCATATTATAATATTTCAGACTGACAGAGATCTATGTTGCCTATTAACCCCTACAGCAAAAATAAAATCTTTAAAACTAAGGTATATTGTTACGAAGTTGGCTCAAAAATGTAACTTCAATATCTACTATTTGTTAACAACTGCCTTCGAATAATTTTCCTAAGCACGGCCAAAGGAATAAAACAAGATAAAACTCACTCTTTACTATAAGCAAATTTGTAAGTTCTTTACAACTTCACAACCTATTGTCAGCAGCTTCTCTCAGGGTTGATAAGATTTGGTGACCCTGACTAAATAGAAAGCCCCCCAAAAATTCACAGATAAGGACAATTGAAGGGGTCTATGGTATTACCTCTAACCCCTGCAAGAGTAAGTTATTATTATTATTATTATTTATTTTAAAGCAAAATATACCCAATTAAATCTTGAACAATTTTCACACTGACCATATTTTTTAACAGTTCAATTCATAATATAACAGCATCCTAAAATAATTTTTCTAATGTTACAATGGTAACAACCTCTGAGTATCTTTTTTTAAATTAACAGCATTTCTCATATAATGATTTCTCAAACTTCACAATGCAAGAAAACTTGAAACCTAAAAGGAACAACATTATACATTTTAAAAATAAAGCACAAAATATTTTGTCAAGCAAGTAACATCAATTCATTTGAATGCAATTCCAAATCCTCTTATATAGAAAATCACTTCATTCAACTGTCAATCTGGCATTCTATATCAATCACTTTCAAAGCTGGTATAGAATAATTACACTTAAAAGTAAGTGTAATTATTTATTACACTTACAATACAATACAATTTTATAAAGCGCTTACTAGGTGATAGGGACTATGCTAAGTGCTTTACAATTTGCTATGTCATTGATCCTTATGACAATCCTGGGAAGTAGGTGCTATCATTAGCCAATTTTACAGACAAGGAAACTCAGAGGTAAAATGACTTGCCCTGTGTCACACGGCTCGTAAGTTTCTGAGACCTGATTTGAACTAAGGTTTTCCTCATCCATGCTGTTTCCAAGCATACTGCCTCAATGCTAATTATCAAATGTATTTTGCATTAAATTCTGATTTACCACAGTTATCATATTAGGAGAACATATCTTACTTTAAATAAGACCAAATTATAAAATTTAGTTTCAAGATATACTTCAACCAAGTCAAATCTGGAATTATAATCACAAATGGTAACCCTAAAAATCTCCATTTTCCCAAGGACCATTAGCTGCTAGAATCACAAATTACAGACCCTAATGCTTTCAGTTAGCTCACCGTCAAAGACTGACATGAGCAGTTTCACTTCCTATTCCCCTCATTTTGAAGCCCAGGAATCTCTAAGGATTAAGACATGTCCTTCTAATGGTCTTTAAAGAAAATAATTTTAGTCTATTATAGTCAAACCATTCCATGCTAGAAATTTATTTCTGGTTTCCATTTAGTAAATATTGTCTATCTGAAACTGCTAATAGCCATTTCTCCAAAAAGCTCCTTAAATCTTCCTTATCTCAATGAGACAAAACCAAACCAAACCAAAAACACCTCAAATTTCTTTTTGCAAAACTTCAAACTCAGCTTTCAAATACTCCATTTTTAATGTCAGTGCAAAGGGACTCCACCCTTCTTATTACATTCTGATTCCACATTTCACTCTGTCTTTGTTCATTTTTCTTAAGCTCATCTTATTTCCAACAATATTTAAGTCTAACATTCCAGTCAATCTCTCCCGTACTGATTTCCTTATGAAATATCAATCAATTGCTAAAATCTTACTTCCTGAGTTACGTAACCATAGTGACCCAGTTATTAGTTTGCCTAAACAATTAAATCTGTTGAATCACTTTGTTAGCTTCAATTCTGCTCACTTCCTAGTAGGCATAATCACCTTCTCTACTAGAACAAAATCACCCTCCAGGAAGGGGAAAGAGGGGCAATTTCAATCCTAGCTGCAAACATCCAAAAATCCACTAAGATGTTTCAACAGTTACAAAAACCTTCAAACTGGACATTTACAGCAACATTTCAGTTATAAACCTTCGTTTCTAATTAGTTTAAAATGCCATAAATTTCTACAAACCAGGAAAAAAAAAGTTTTCTTCTTTTTTTACCTGTTATCACTATAATCTCCAAACTGGCCATGGATGTGAAGGCAGAGAGAAAGAAAGAAAAGTTTTCCTCATCTCCCATTGAAAGTATAATCAAAAAGGTCAGTGCAAAAGTCCCTGCTTTAATATTAAAGCTAGCTGGGAGAGATGGTTTATTAGTCTTTCCTACACTTCTAAGCTTATTTTCTGTGCTTTCCTATAGCAATCAGTATGGATGACCAGGTGTTCCCCTTCTAAGTTCTCCAAGGTAAATAAGACCTTGTGAATGCTGGAGAACTTTGGAAGTGGAAGTCTCTACCAAAGCCCAGCTCACTGCCTGCCAAATACAAGCTTCCCTCCTTAACACAGCGTCATCATAAGAGAATCAATGTAGAACTAATTCCTATGTTCACCAAGATATCTGGGAGGCTAATGGCCAGTCACAGACCAGTTATCTTGGAAGAGTTGAGGAGAAAGACAGGAAGAGGAAGAAAAACAGAAAAAGAAAAGGAAGAATCTCTACCAAAAGACCAATATGATTTTAACCAGATTTTTTTTTTTAAACAGTTGCTTACTAGGTCCTTGAGGTATCAAGTCAAAGGAATTACTTTTTGAGAAATTAGAGTGGCCTGGTCTAAATCTAACCCCACCCAAGTCTTTCCCTGAGCTAAGGCCAAGCACAGCCCCTTAACGTTTTGGACCTCCAGAGTTAAGGCCTGGACTGTGTCTGATCTGAACCTGAGGGGATTCTTCAGATTCTTGACAGACTGATTCAATCCCATATTAGTTGGGCCTTCCCATGCTCAATCCTAGGCCTCAAAGACCTTCAGGTTCCTAGGACCAAGTACAGGAGCCACTACTCCCAGAACTGTCATTCATGAGAACAATCCTCAAAATGTGAAACAGTTTTAGAAAGAAATTGATTAGGTCATTTGGAAGACAGCAAATCAGAAAGAAGGTATGGTTCACTCTTGTCCAGGCTCTAGAAGGTTTACATTATATAAAATTCAGACAAGAGTATAAATAATGCGTTTTACATATTTTAATATGATAAGACATTTCTATATCATCCAAACCACTATACTTTTAACTGGACTTATCACTTCCAGTCTCCCTTCTCTATCCTTTGCACAGTAACTAAAATGACGTACCCAGAATTGTTCTGACCATTATCACTCCCTACTCAAAAACCTTCAATGGTAGCCTCCTCAAGGATTAAACGCAAACTTCTTATTGTGGCTAATCAATATTAAGGACTGCATTTCAGTTCTGCTCTCTCAAAAATGTGGTCCCAGCCTCCCTTTCTATATTTATTCCACATTATCTTCATACACTCAACATTTGAGCCAACTTTTACCATTGTTTCTCAAACTATGCATGTCACAATCCACTTTCATGCATTTGTGTAGACAAGTCTCCTTACGTGGAACACACCCGTTGCTGATTTGAAACAGAATTCTCATCTTTCAAGAAAGGATTTAAAAATCCTTATTATTAAGCCAATGGGAAAGAGAAGAGTCTTTCATTCCTTCCTAGTCTCCTCAATTTTCCCCATGACCAAAGGCAGAACTTGGAAACTCTGAAAGGTTGTTGTCCTAGCAAAATCCCTGGAGCAGCTGATGGGAGGGGATGATTAGAATTTGAAGACAAACTAGATGCAAGGAAGAAAGGCTGCTTCAAGGGTGTATAAGGAGCCCAGTGGGGGAGGGGAATGGCAGTAGAAATGAACCACCTCATGCCTAAGGAAAATTCATGGGGATTTCCCAAAAGGACAAGAGAGCCACTGGCAACTAGG
>JAQQSW010011024.1:0-12859 GCA_028646575.1 Pseudocheirus occidentalis
CTAGGGAGAGTTGAAGTGATTGAGGATGGAAGAAGCATGAATGGGATAAGACTTTGTTTGTGGCTTGGTTGATCCTTGAGTTCCAAGCAACAGAAGTTGTGAAGGTTGAGATATGCTAGACCCTGTGAATTTCAGTGTTTATCAAGAACTGCCCATAGGACTGGATGAGAACCTGGGAGCTGCCTGCTGCTCATTCCAGGTTACTGATTGGTGAATTCAGGTAGGAACTGGGACCATGGAAGGGGATCCAGAGAATATGAGAGACCACCCTGACTCAAGATGAAGAAAAACCTCCCCTTGGATGCATGATGAAATTGAAGTGTGCTAGACACCTTGGGGTGGAAGTTTGTATAATTTTCTAATGATTGTACTTACTGATTAATGACACTTAGTGACTGATTGCTGAGTAACTGATTCAGTTACTCTATGATTGCCCAATGAGCAATACAATTAATTATTGTATTGTGAAATGACTGAGTAATTAAGTAAGAAGGGTTTACCCCCTTAGGGAAACCAGATGATTATTCTTTTCTAAATATTGTGGTCACTATGGTGGAAACTATGTGGCTATTTAAAATGCTAAGCTGTTGTGAACACTGTATTGTGATATTCTGTGATAAGATGTAATGTTGTGAATATTATACTGTGATTTGTTGTGAATGTTTCCTTGATTTCTAATGGAATAAATTGAGTGTTCACTATACTATTCAAGCCAAACCTTAAAAGCTGTCCATAGTAGAATTCTTTTGAGAAGCTGCTCATGCTTGGCATTACACATGTGTGGCTTTCTAGGTTCTTAAGAGTGGCTTTTTAACTGAAACCATATTCTACAGAACATTTTTTAAAATTTCTATTAATACACTTTTGTTCATTCTATATGTTTATTTTATTTTTGAAATGCATGTATTTAAAAAGAATTAGAAACTAAAATACTTTTAACAATGTACTCCTCCCATATTGGCACAATAAGTATGTCTGTTACTCTAATTATTTAGTTCTAATTTCCCCTAACTGGCTGACACCACTACTGCATGAGGTTCACTAATGAGACTTTATGGGGGTCAAACATGCCAATCTGTTAATAGCTTTTGACAACAGTGCACTATGTTTCTCTTTGAAGTGGAATTTGTGAATAGTTGCATAGCTCAACAGTATTTTAAAATTTCTTTCTGCTCAACAGATCACCATATTAAAGAAGACCAAGGAAATGCTATAGGAAAGAAACAGATTTTTAATGAGGATTGGAAATTACAATATTATCTTGTTTCTGCTAGAGATAAGATGATTTGCTTGCTTTGTGATACGGCAGTATCAACATTAAAGAAATTCAATGCTCATCAGCATTATAACACTCATTATGAGAACAAATATTTTAAATTAGAGGGAGAGGGGAGAAAGGCTGTATTGCAGAAATTAATAAACAGCAAAGTGAAAGATAATTCTTTCAAGCAGCAATAAAATCTGGAAATATAGCCACTGAAGTAACTTTTTATCAGCTTATATATAAGTAGCTTGTATACCCACTCAAAAGGTAAGTCATTAAGTGATGTAGAAATTGTGAGAGAATGCATTGTTGAAGTTGTAAGATGATTGAATCTCAATAACATTTCAAAGTACAAAGAACTGCCTCTTCCAAGGAGGATTCTATCTGATAAGCAGGATGAATTAGCCTTCCTCTTAACAGAATGCTTTCACACAACACTTTAAAAGAAAAAATATATTTTTCATCTCTTTGGATGAATTAAATGATACTATTCAGCATAGGTTTTGTACTTCATTAATGTCATAATAGAATATTTTCTTTTCAATAAAATGGTACTTTCTTTGGTCACTCTTACAAATAAAATAAGGGGAATAGGTGTCTTCAACAATTTTCCAGATATATGTTGTGAATTTGGACTGTATTTTGTAAATTTACTTAGTGTATATACAGATGATGTACCTTCCATGACAGAAAAACATGAAGGTATGTTGAAGAGATTAAAAAAAAAGGATTAACAAATCCAGATGCTCTCATTTGTTTTCATTGTACTAAGCATCAAGAAATTTTCTGTGGTAAAGCTACAGTTTTAAGTGACACTTTGGAAGAAGTTATAAGTATTGTTAACTATATTCATGCAAATGCAACGTGGTATCAGTATTATGTATTATATATTATGTATTACGTATTATGCTAAAGTTGCATGATGTGTTCAGTGTGAATTTGCAATATCTTTCTCAATTCATTGGCTATTATGCTATTTGGCTACTGTAGCCAAAATTTTATCTCTGTGTGAACAGGTCACAAAATTTTATGAAGAATCAGCAATGTGGATTATTGAAAGAAGATTTCTATAGGAATGTTCCATTTCTGTGTGATACCATGTCAGATCAAAATGACTTTAATATTTCTTCACAAGGTAAAACTGAGTCTATATGTGATATATGTCATAAAACAATCCAAGCATTAAAAATTATCTTTTTTCAAAACATTTCTTCTTACAAAGAAATTTTCAAATGAATCTTTCAAATCTCAAGTTGGCAAAGGTGGCAGGTGGGCAGGATGATACATTTGAAAAATTTGAAGAATAAGCAGATGCTATAGACCTATTAATTCTAGAGTACAATGAAATGTTGACAGATTTTTGACATCAGACTCAAATGAGAATTTCAGCCTCAAATAGCTGATATCATCAAGGGACCTAAGAAACTGCAGATGGAATTGATTGACTTCTTATTAACATTTTAACGTTATTGTTTCATTTTAAGAAAGACCCAATTGAAATGTGATCCATGCCTTTGAAAATATACCTGAGAAAACCTTTCTTTCTTTTCAACCGCTTATTACTAACCCAAATCAAGAAGCCCCAAAAGTCACTAATGACTGATACCCATCTAGAGGATAAGAAGATCTGAATCTGTGGACCTCTATTCTACATACGACCAAATATTCCAATGCTTTCCAACACAAAGTAGACACATCACAATCATTAAAAAATTAGTTCCCTTTAAAATTAACAAATAGTTTTCAAAATTTAAAAGTACTAAGTATATAGCAGTTAGATTTTTACAAAATAAAGTACATTATACATTTATCTAAGTGAAGTTTCTTGAATGTGAACTTATATGATTAAAACTAAACATTAATGTTGCCTTTAAGCATGCAAAGGTTCGTCCTTGATGAACCTTGCTCCAAAATTAATGAATTTAAAAGTAGTATATGGCTCTATTTGCTGTCTTCTGAGTCACAAGTTTCAGTCATGTGAACTTGAGTAAAGTGATGTCTATACACTTTGAATATCTTGCTGTGGAAGAAAATAGAAATGTTCAATTTTCCTTTTCCTAGACTTTATGAAATTCAGTTTGAAAACCAAAAAGATAAAGTCAGAGTATTTTATATACTATTGCCACCCTTTTTAAGTACTCCAATATATTTCTCATCACACCAATATAAACATTACTTTCTTTTTTTAAATTTATTTTTATTAGTTTTCTTTTTTACATTATTCATTTTAATTACATTTTTGAATTACAAATTTTCTCCCCATCTTGCCCCTGCCCCACCTCTAAAACAGCAATCCCACTGTAAAGCCCCTCCCCTGCTCTGCTCTCTTACTTTCTGGTAGGACAGGGAGTGTCTCCCTATCCCAGCCCCTGTATATCTTAATTTCTACTTGCAAGTATTGAAGAACTTTAAATTCTGGATTCTTTTGATTCCTCCCTTGTCACCCACCCACAGTGGAAGGATACTCAATTTAATACAGGCTGTGGATGTATGATTATACAGGATCTCTTCATAGTGGACATATTGTGACAGTGATCATCTGTCGCTCCTTCCTATCCCTCTCCCCCCCCCACCTTGTTCTGTTTTCTACCCTGTCACTGTCTGTTTACTGAAGTGTGTGCTTCCAGCGTCTCTCCCCCATAAACATTACTTTCAGTGGCAAAGAATATTGTTTGTCTCTCCCCTCGGATCCTGTTTGATAATTGTCTGCATTCTATTAGAAATTCTCCAGAAGAGGTAATAAATGTGCTGAAAGTCTGACTTTAGTTTGTTTACTATTCTGTCACTGTTACTTTTTCATTCAGACAATCCATATGTTATTTGTTCCTTTTGTAGCATGATTTACCCTGGGTGACATATTTCAAGGTAAATTATACATTTAATTACTGTTGATCTTTGGGTTGCTTGCAATGTCGTTAATTTGGATATTTAAGTTATACATAGCTTAAAGCCGTAAGAGAATCGAAAAACTAGTGTGGGTACTAAAAACAAAAATAAATGAGTTTTTGCTTCAGAAAGTGGCTTAGGATACTTGAAAGTAAGATAAAATTTCCAAAATGCAGTCTAGTTCACCCCTTCTATTCAGTCCTGTGCCCAGGTCATTTTCTGTTTGCAGTTTCCATTAAGATATATGTACTGATAAAATAATTCAACAGTTCATTCATTTCACTACATTTTGCCAATGAACTCTTGCTATGAAGTTATTTTAATTAATTTAAGTTATTAATTTCATAAATATTTTATAACAATAATTATAGTTCTAATTGCTTTAGTATATTATTTTGTTTGCAAAACATTAATACTTCATATGCCTATAGTTTCATTTTTGTCTCATTTGATTTAATACTATGTGTTGGACAGCAAATATCTTAGTTTATCTCCATTTCATAATGTGTTCGCCCACTCTACCCCCAATAAAAATCAACAATTCATCCTAGCTATATTCTCTTTTAGGTGTGGAAGATCCAAAAATAACATAAAAGAAAAAACGTTCTGTTCTTGAGAATCTTACAGTACAAGGCAAGAACTTACACAGAGAAGTAAATACAAAATATGTTTCACATAAATAAATTAATGATGATGAATATGTGACTGGGGAAGTAGAAAAGACCTCTTGTTGTTGGAAGCACTTAAACTAAATTTTGAAGGGAGATAGAAATTATAGAAAATACATTTGAGAGAAAAGGCCTTCCAGTAATGGTCAATAGTCTACACAAAAGAGTAAAGGTAAGAAATGGAATAGTAGATACAGTGACTAAGGACAATTTAGATGGAATGCATTTGTAGGTACAATAAGGTGAAATCAGTTTCAAAAGACAAGTGAGGAGCTAAATTGTGATTTTTAAATGGCAAATTGATGATGTATTTTCCCCTAGAAATGATCATGAAAACCATTATATCTCATCTTTTACAAATATTGAGCAGCTATTCCTTAGTACTACAAATATTTCTTCTGTCTTCACTTGATATGGTCCCCTCACTTTCTACCTTCATCTTCTTTAGTGTTCTTTCAATTATGTTGAAAATATCTTTGGAAGTGAAGTACTCCTGAACCGAAGCATTTCTACCCAAATGTGGTAGTTTAACTGTAATCACGGAAGGAAATTGTTGCAGAAATAAAGCTAATGTTCCTCCATCCTTGTATGTTATACTGATTTCTATATAAGAAAAAAGTAATGATATGTACTTTATAGATGTAGCATGAAGTTGCTGATAAAGAGTCAAACTCAATGCCTGAAAGATCTGGATACATCTCTGTCACATATGTACTGTTTGTACTTTGGCAAGTCAAATTACTTTTTATTACCCCCTGTTTACTCTCTAAATAGGGTGGGTGTATGGCTTTGAGAGAGAAGTTCCTCATTAATAGTCCTCTATGCCAATTATATCATAGGTTTAGTCCCCAAATGAAAACAAAAATCATATTCATATGCTCTTTAAAGTTACACACAGTATATTTCTTAGAATTACACATGTATGCAGTGCGACTCTTAAATGCAAATGTTACAAATGGAAAAATGACTTACAATGCTTTTGAAACTGTCTACCACAACAGTTTTGATTGGAATTAATTCAAATTCTAACATGTTAATTACTTTAATGTAATTATGTTTTGTTTCTCTTCTTCCAGATTACCCATTTGCATCCCTAATCAGTTGTCCTCTTTTTGTTGTTGTTTTTTGTTTGAATGTTTGGTAAATTCATGTTTTTCTGTTCTGCCACTATTTCTATGGTGCAGACTATAAAATTTGCTCTAAAATTTCCTTTTTCTTTTTGAATGACTTTGGAATAGCGAACTGTTGTTCCACGTTTTCAAAATTCAGAAGATCTTCTACCTCATCAGATTCTGAATCATTTTCCTTTATTTTGAAGTACTTAGCCATAGATATCTATAATTGTTTGCCAAATGTTGAAGCCATATTTTCTGCTGCTATTAAGATATAATATTTCCCTATTGGTTTATCTGTTTAGTATCAAAGACTTTTTGTTTTCTTGCAACTGAAATCTTTCTTAATTTCAGTCCACTCACCTTATTTTCACCTGTTACTCACTCTCTGACTTCCTCACTTCTGATGGTGGTTTCCCTGGAAGTTAGATTTCAAAGTAGTTAAACTTCCGCACAGGACTTGGCTATTTTCAGTTCATTGTCCTAGATAACTGCACAATTTGACTTTGGGGCAACAAAATTGACTTTATCTGGAAGCTTGACTCTTTTCCTCAAGTTTTATGGAGTGTGTGACATAACGTCTTGATCTCTCTGTTCCTTGGTTTTCTGATCCCGAACACTTCAAAGGGCAGCCACTCTGGTGATATCACTGTCCTAGGGATATTTATTTATTTTATTTGTTTTTTATTCATTTATTTCCCTGTTTACATAATTCATTTTCACGAGATTTTGAGTTACAAAATTTCTACCTATTTCACCCCACCAACCACCCTCAAACTGCCATCCCACTGTATAACTCCTCCCCCAATCTGCTCTCTACTACTCTCTCTACTCCCCCTTGTTCCCTCTGATTTTCCAGCAGGGCATGATGTATCTCCCTACCCCAGTGTCTATATTTCTTAATTCCCAGTTGCATGTAGTTAACGATAATGATAATAATTTTATATATTTTAACACTTCATTATTGAAATATAAATTCTAGTTTCTTTCCTTTCCTCTCTCATCCCCCACCCCCACAGGAAAGACAAGCAATCCCATACAGGCTGTACATGTGTAATTATGCAGAACATCTCCACAATGGACATATTTCAAGAGACTGATTATATGTCCCTCTTTCCAAACCTGACACCCCCTTGTTCTATTCTCTACCCTGTCCCTGTCCCTTTCCAGAAGTGTGTGCTTCCAGCAACCCTACCCCCTCAACCTGCCCTCCCCTCCATCATCCACCTTATCATTCCCATCTCCCCTAATATCCTGTGTCAAGATACCCAGTTTAGAGTTTACGTCATTCCTTTCCTAAGCCAAATTCAGTGAGAGTAAGTTTGACCCTTTCCCTTTTGCTTTCCTGTTCTTCCCCTGGCATATCCCAGGCCCTGCTATCCCTTAATGTAGAAGCTGCTAGGTCCTGGGTTAATCTGATTGTGTTTCCTTGGTATTCAAATTGCTTCCCCTTGGCAGCCTGTAATATTTTCTACTTGATATGGGGACCCTGGAACCTGGCCATAACATTCCTAAGAATTTTCTTCTGGGGATCTTTTTCAAGAGGTGATTCTTGAATTCTTTCAAGTTCTATTTTGCCTTCTGGTTGTAAAATATCAGGGCAATTTCCTCGACAATTTCATGAAGGATACTTTCTAGGTAATTTTTTTGGTCCTGGCTTTCAGATAGTCCACTAATTTTTCAACTGTCTCCTGTATCTATTTTCTGGGCCAGTGGTTTTTCTTAAAGGAGATATTTCACATTGCCTTCTTCTTTCTATTTGTTTGGATCAGTTTAATGCTATCTTAATTCCTCATAAAGTCCTTTGCTTCCATTTGCTCCACTCTAATTCTGAATGAACACTTCTCTTCAGAAAGCTTTTGTGATTCTTTTTTCTGCCTAGCACATTCGACTTTTTAAGGCTTTCTTTTCCTTGTTTTATTGGGCCACTTTTGCCATTTGACTTAATCTATTTAAAATAGATTAAAAGGTGTTGTTTTCTTCAGTCAGTCTATTGACTCTCTTTTCGTGATTTTCTTCCATCATTCTCGTTTCTCTTCCTAATTTTTCCTCCACTTCCCTTATCTGATATTCAAAATCCTTCTTAAGCTTCTCTATGGCTTGTAACTAGTATACATGTTTCTTGGAAGCTTTTCATGTGGGAGTTCTGACTGTGTTGTCTTCCTCCCATACATTTTGCTCTTCTTACTTTGCTTCCTTTCCTGCTCATATTGCCATTAAATTACTTGACTTTTTAGCTCTATTGATCTCTGCTTCCAGAGAGGAAAGCTCTGTCCCAAATTGCTAAGGTTTTTGCAGCCACTGGAGCTCTTAGGAGGCTGCTGCAAGTCCCCCCAGCTTTGGCTCACTGAAAATGCACCTCAGGACCAACACCCAAGACCACGATTGTAATCCAGGCAGGTTAAGGCCCCTGACTGATCACTTGACCCCCCTGAAATCTGCAGGCCAGTAGCTCTGAAGTAGTAACATGGAGTTGGATACTCCACTTCTGCTGCTTCCTTGCCCTAGTGCTATTTTGCCAGACCCTCTACACCAAATTTAGCTGTTCCACTGACCTTTCACTTAGTCCTTCTTTCTTATGGGTTGTTAATTCCAGAAATTGCCACAGCTGGCACTGATCCACTCTCCTAAGTGCTCCAACTCTGGCTTGTCCTGGGTGCTCCCAGGCCAAACTGCAGCTTCAGGCTGGGCTGGTTTTGTCTCCCAGTGCACTATGTTGAGCCCTTCCTGTCCAACCTGCCAGCTTCTGTAAGTGGGAGATGTCTTTTTTCTGTACTTTTGTGAGTTCTAGAGTCCTAAAATTTGTTTAGCGTAATATTTTACAGGTATGTGAGGTGACTATGTGGGAGCTACAGAGTATCCCTGCTTCTACACCACCATCGCACCTCCGCCCCCCAGGGAGATTTATGTCATTTGGATTTTACATTACTGAGTCTCTGAAGGAAAGCTACAGAGGTGGAGATGAGGTATATCATAATCCCAGACACATTTCCTGCCCAATTTCCTCTGCTCCTCTGCATAACTGCTCCATATTGTGCTGTTGTGGCATCTATTATCATGGCCCTGGAGAATTTCTGCATTTTGGAGATTGAATTTCAAAGAACATAGCCTTGCTGCATGGAATGTGGTAATGAAGAAGGGAGTGATATGAAAGCAAGAGTTTTACACGAAACATGACAGGTTTTTAAAAACATTTTTTGGCAGAATTTTGTTGTCTGAGACCAATGAGACAGCTTAAGATGCTTTATCATTTACATATAATTTTCCCTTTTGCAAAAGTTTTTGAAGTTGTGATGAGCAGATAAAACATCTAGCCCTCTCATTTGTTGGTCATATACAGAGAAATACCTAATATGTGAATTCAATTAAATTAAATGTGTGTGTACATACACATACATATATGTATATATGTATCTATATCATCTATATATATCTATCTAAATTAAGTGCCTCAAACCTATTTAAAAATAAATTTCAATTTTAGATCTGTAATTAAATTCCATTAGAGAATTATTTATTGAACATAATTTTTACCTAACACAGTTCGCTTAGAATTGATATTGTGGGAAAAGCACTTTATTAGGTATTAATGTTGTTTGAACCTAGTCTTAGTGTGTGACTTGTTGTGATTTAACTCAAATCTTATGTATAACTCATGCTGATACCAAAGATCCACCAGTGGAGGCAGGGATTTATGGAAGGAATAATCAAGTTCAACCTAGAATTTGTTTCTGTTAACTGAAAAAACCGTGTTTGGGCTTCCCCCAAAATTTACTGGATTCTTAGACTTTCCTGATTATATAAATGTCAAGCAGTCTACCTGTCTCATCAAAAAATTGCCCTTTTAGGAAACTGCCTATGTGCAAGTCACTAATTTTATATCACTGAGTGAACTCTATATAATGTAGAACTTATAGAAATTCAGGGAAATCCAGTCATATATTTTTTCCTAGCTATCCTCACTGCTGAAGTGACTTAGTAGAATTCTTTCTAAAAAATCTCTTTAGATTTTGTGATTTCTCTATAAACAAGAGCAAGTCTTCTCATAATTTTTCTACTCACAGCCCATTCAGCATTTCTTAAACTGTTTAAGAAGCACTGTTTCAGAGACTGGCCCCATGGGTGGTGGCATCATGCTGGAAAGATGACATTTAAAATTATAAAGATCTACCCTTGAATCTTCTCTCTAAGACTTAATGGCTATGTTGATCAGAGACAAATGACTGAAATTTTCTGAGTCTTAGCTTCCTTATCTATAAAACAGTAATAATAGTGCTCCTATCACCTACTTCCAAAGGATAATGTGATACTCAAGTGAAACAATATATTTAAAAGTCTATGTAAAAATGAAAAATGTGACTCAATATGATCTAAAATATTATAATCATTGAAACAAGGAATTTTAGGAATATTAAATGTAATATTTTGCTAAATGAGAAGACTAAACTTAAAATGGTTTTAAGTAACTTCATTAATTGGTAGTGGATGGCAGTGGAATTAGGAAACAATCATTCATAACTTCCTTTAAAGAACTCTTGTACTTAATTCCCCCTCATTTTCTCTCATTTTTGTTAACTTAATTATCTAACTTCTTTCTCCTTCCTCATTCTTTTTTAGCTCAATTCAATTTATTTCAAATCAACAGACACAAATCGATTATTTATTAAAACAAAGGCACTAACTTGTTCAGTAAAATCTTCATATCTCCTTCTATTATCTTGTGAGTCAAAAGATCACCATAATCATAAAAGATAAGTTCTGGGGATCATTGAATTTTCCTATTAATGAACAGGAGCACGTTAAATATTGATATGAAGTTTGACACAAAAAAAGAACTATTGTTTCATACTTCTTACAAACATGAAAGTTTATCCCTGGGGGGCAGAGCCAAGATGGTGGCATATAAGCTGCAAACCTTCGAAGCTCTCACACAACCACACTAAACACCCATAAAATATGAGCCCAGATGAAGTCTAGGTCTCTCAGACTCACAAAAATACACAATACACATCTCTCGCAGAAGGCAGCTCGGCAGCAGGGGCTCAGCACGGCAGCTGGGAGCAGAGGCTGACCCAGGCTGAAGCCAAGAAAATGGCCAGACCCGGAGCGGTAGGAAAAGGCCGAGCTGAGGTGAGCTGAACTATGCCACAGCCAGTCTGAAGGAGAGAAGATCTACAGCCTCCAGCACCTCCACATTTATTGGAGAGGGGCAGCTTGGCAGGAGGGGTTCATCCAGCAGGCCAGTAGGCCGGGAGACAAGACTAGCCCAGCAAGATAACCGCAACACAGCCAGGCCAGGCCCCAAGGTGGGCAGGAGGAGCCAAGCTTCCCAAGTGGCAGCGTGAGTCTACTTCAGAGAATATCTAAAGCACCAGCCTGAGGGGGATCTTCAAATCCAACAAACCGTGATCAGAAAGGGTTACTGAAAGTGAAACTGTGAAACTTAATTTGGGAGAGGGAAAACTGTTAGGCCAATCTGCCCCCAGGGCAAGGAAGTAGCACAGAAGGGAAATGCTGGAACTGGCGGCTGCCCCCACTGGGCTGCTTCAGAACCCCTGGCCTTGGGGTGGCTAGGTGGTGCAGTGAGTAGAGCACCGGCCCTGGAGTCAGGAGTACCTGAGTTCAAATCTGGCCTCAGACACTTAACACCAAAACTAGCCGTGTGACCTTGGGCAAGTCACTTAACCCCAACTGCCCTCCAAAAAACAAACAAAAAAAAACAGAACCCCTGGCCTGCAGACTCCACAGAGGGGCTGAATCGACTGATCAGGGAGAAGTGCTCTTGGGTTGAGCAGCCTGGATCCAGATCGTGGTCTTGGGTGGTTGTCCTGGGGTGTGCTTTTAGAAAGCCAAAGCTGGGGGGACTTGAAACACCCCCCTAATAGCTCTGGCAGCTGGGAAAACCCCAGTGATTTGGAACAGAGCTTTACCCCCTGGAAGCAGATTTTCACAGAGTTTAAAAAAACAACAACAACCAATTAATTGACTGGCCAACATGAAGAAAATGAAGAAAAATAAGAACAGCAATAAAACTCTAGAATCCTTTTTTGTGGATAAAAAGGATTAAAGCATGGAATGGGATGAAGACAACCCAGTCAGAATTCCCACACCAAATGCTTCCAAGACAATTGAAGAAAGCCTAGGAGCTATACATCAACTGACAAAGGATTTTGAAAACCAAATAAGGAAAGTGGAGGAAAAATTGGGAAGAGAAATGAGAATGATGTGAGAAAATAATGAAAAGAGAGTCAAAAACCTGGCTGAAGGAAACAACACTTTAAAGAACAGATTAACTCAAATGGCAAAAGAGGACCAGAAAGCCAATGAGGAGAAGAAACCCTTAAAAAATCAAATTACACAGATGGAAAAATAATCTCAAAAGCATTCTGAAGAGAATAATTCCTTCAGAATTAGAGTGGAGCAAGCAGAAGCTAATGACTTTTTGAGAAACCAAGATACAATTTAACAGTTACAAAGAAATGAAAAACCAGAAAGCAGTGTGAAATATCTCCTTGATAAAACCACTGACCTGGAAAATAGATCCAGAAAAGACAATTTGAAAATTGTTGGTCTACCTAAAACCCATGACCAAAAAAGAACTTGGAAAGCATCCTTCACGAAATCCTCAAAGAAAATTGCCCTGATGTTTTAGAATCAGAGGGCAAAATAGAACTTGAAAGAATTCAACGATCACCTCTTCAAAAAGATCCCCCCAGAAAAACTCCTAGAAATGTTATTGCCAGGTTCCAGAATACCCAGATAAAGGAGAAAATATTGCAGGTTTCCAAGAGGAAAACATTCGAATACTGTGTACGCACTATCAGGATAACCCAGGATCTTGCAGCTTCTACACTGAGGGATCACAGGGCCTGGAATACTATATTTCAAAGATTGAGGGAGCTGGGATTAAAACCAAGAAACATCTACCT
>JAQQSW010011025.1:0-12859 GCA_028646575.1 Pseudocheirus occidentalis
CAAAACCTTGTGGAAATGAATGATGTAACCAAGAAAATAAATTAAAATTAAAATTAAAAAAAAAAAAAAAAAAAAAAAAAAAAGAATGTAAACTCCTTGAGGTCAGGGGCTGTCTCTTGGTTTTGTATCTCCAGGGCTTAATATTGTACTTGGCACATAGTCCTTAAAAAATTATTTTTTCATTCCAATTTAATAATTTCTTCACATTCCATATTTTCTTGACTCTGTAACACTATATCAGGGGTTGGGAACCTGTGGTTTCAAGGCCACATGTGACCCTCTAGGTCCTCAAGTGTGGCCCTTTGACTGAATCCAAACTTCACAGAACAAATCCCCTTAATAAATGGATTTGTCCTGTGAAATTTGGACTCAATCAAAGGCCTCCTTCAAGGACCTAGAAGGCCACAGGTTCCACACTCCTGCACTAGATACTGTTGACTGGTCTCTTCTTTTTTGGTTTTTTATGAAAAAGCTCCGATTTGCTTGTCTTTCCATGTGTTTATCCATTCCATGGTGTCCTTTGCTAAATCATCATCCATGTCATATTAGTTAACTATGAGTGTACTCTCAGGTTCTGTTCTGTGCCTTTTATACTTTCTCATTTGATGACTTCTTCAGTTCCCATGGGTTCAATGAATGATTTCTCTGTCTTCCTATCCAGCTCTTGTCTCTCTTCTGAGCTCTATACCTGCCTGACCAACTGCCTAATTGATCATTTCAGTTCAA
This sequence comes from Pseudocheirus occidentalis, assembly GCA_028646575.1. Taxonomy (NCBI): domain Eukaryota; kingdom Metazoa; phylum Chordata; class Mammalia; order Diprotodontia; family Pseudocheiridae; genus Pseudocheirus; species Pseudocheirus occidentalis. The sequence continues at coordinate 727 of JAQQSW010011025.1, forward strand.
ATCCAATTCAAATGGGATTCAAATTGGATGTCCAAAGGCATCTCAAACTCAACATGTCCAGAATGGAACTTGTGATCTTTGTACCCCAACCCACTCCTCTTCTAATCTTCTTTATTACTCTTGACAGTAATATTCCTTAAAGTGCTATCTTTCCTCTCATTTTCCACTCGAATTCTCATTCACTCCATCTATCCAATCTTCTGCTTAATATTATCATTTCTTTCCTCACATGGCTTACATCTGTTCCATTCTTTCCATTTATTAAATGGCACTACCCTAGTCGAAGTCCTTGTTTGTTAACCTTACACTTCAATTATTGCAAGAACCTTCTACTTGGTCTCCATTCCTCAGGTTTCTTACCACCCCTATTCATCCTCTGTGTAGTTGCCAAAGTAATTTTCTTTATGTGTATTATTCCCATGTCACCTTCTTACTTAATGAACTCTAGTTGTTCCCTATTATTTCTAAGATCAAATATAACCCAGTCCCTTTCTACCATCCCACTCTTCTTAACACATTATTCTTCTCCACTCAATGTGGTCTAGCCATATAAAGGACTACTTGCCATTCCTCCCACCTAAAGTTCAGTCTTCCATCTATACTGGCTGGCCCCCATGTCTAGAATGTACCTCCACATCTTATAATCTCTAGTTTCCTTCAAAACACAAAACTAAAAATACCACCTTCTCCACATGAAGGTTTCTTGGCCCACTGAGCTGAATGTGCTTTCCCTCTCAAAACTAGCATATTGATTTTATGTCTATTTTCTGCATACTTGTCAGTGTAGTTGTTGTCTCCTCCAGAGACTGTTTCACATTTGGTTTTGAATAGTGCCAGGCACAGAGTAAGTACTTAACAAATGACTGTTGGTTGGTTGATAAATTAGTGGATGAGGCGAGATAACTGCGAGACATCATTGAGTTAGCCTCAATAAGACCTGGCAGTTGATTTGATACAGGACGTAAGGGAGAGTAAAGGATGATTCTGAGCTTGCAGACCTGGTTAGAGAGATTGAATTGCTCTGGAGAAAAGTAGGGAAGTTTGGAGGTTGAATGGAGGGAGAGAGGGCAATAAATTCCATTTTGTACATTCTGAGTTTGAGGTCCTTATGAGACCTCCAGGTAGATGTATCATTCAGGCACTTGACAAAGTACTTGATGGTATTGTGAAATACTATAAACAGTTTTCCAACCCACACAGTTTTCTCTGTAGAATTAAGAAGCCACAGAGAGGAAGAAGGCTTCTGTTCTTGGTACTCATTCATCTACTTATACTCACCTTGGGACAAGTAGTTGAGTAGCTGTTACCAAGGCTGATTTATAGGATGCGACTTTTCTGAGAAATTTTTCCTTTTTCTAGGATCAACTCAACTTTCCCACCCCCAGAAACTGGCTAGTACTGAAAAATGTAATCCAACTTATACAAGAAAGGAATTTTGGAATCTGCTGTTGGCTTGATTGTGACCTAATTGGATTAAGAAACTTCCTGTGTGGTATACATAACCAAGTCATGCCAGTACAGCTTGTTCTCTTCAATGCTTACATGACACACGTGTCATTCTAAAGAAAGGAACCAAAATAAAACCTCTCTCAATGGGGATAACCTTAAAAAAGGGCAGGAGAAATAATACAAGCCGGTACCAAAAACTCATACAGTAGCACTTAAAACATTCAGCCAAGCAGCCAGTAAACATTTATTAAGCACTTACTGCATGTCAGGCACTATGGTAAGCCCCAGGGGTACAAAGAAAAAGCAAAGCCAGGCCTTGCCCTCACATTCCGGTGGGGGAAACAGTATGTCAGTCATAGGCACATGCTAGCTACATAGAGAATACATGAAAGGGTACTTTGGAGGAGAAGGCTTTAGCCCCTCGAGGGACTGGGAAAGGCCGTCTGCAAGATATGAGGATTTGAGCAGTCTTGAAGGAAACCAAGGAAGTCAAGAGATTAAAATGAGGAGGGAAAACATTCCAGATCTGGGGAAAAGCCTTTACAGAGACAGATGGAGTATCATATACCAAGAACAGCAAGGAAGTCAGTGTCGATGTCCTTCCTTGGCAGGTTATTGCCTTCTCTGATGTAAATGGACAGTAAGCTACACCTGGCTATCATGGAAAGGCAAGCCAGATGCCTCCCACCCCCAAGCATGGCTCCAGGTGAGGGTAGGGAAGGGAATCTCCTATCTCAGTCTCGCCCAGACTGGTTTGGCATGAGATTTGGCTGTGACCTAGACACTCATGCAGGGGTGTCCACAGTGGCCTGGATGCCTGGGTCTTGTGCTTAGATCACCAGGAAAGAACCTGGAAAGTGTTGTGTGACCAAGTGCCTGGCTTGGAATCCAAGTCCTGGCTTCATATCTTGACTCTGACACATTAGTTATATGACTAAGGAACAAATGCCTTAACCTTTTAGAGCTTCAATCTCCTCATCTGTAAAATAGGGGTGATAATAATTATATTATCAAATTCATAGGGTCATTTTGAGGCCCAAATGAAATTTTATGTGTATACATAAGCACACATATAGTATGTATATGTATACATACACCACTTTCCAGATATGAGGGTACTATATATAAATGTTTATTATTGTTTATGATGTAATTATTATCACTATTTTCCTTAGTCAACAAAGTTTTAAAGTTTGAATTCATCTCTGACTCATGCCTTACCTTCCCCCATTACATCTGGTGAGTCACAAGTCCTGCCAGTTCTTTTTATGTAATTTCTCTCCAATTTGCGATTTTTCTCCATTGTTATTGTGCCCACCAAGAAATATGGAAATTTAGAATTTGACCATCAAGTCCAATCCACGCTTGAAAAGGAATCCTTTCTGTAACCTACCCAACCTATCCAACCAATGCTTGAAGGCCTTTGTGGGCAGGGGAGGAACTCTACGTCTTTATCCTTATCATTTTGCACCTGGGTTACTGTAATTATTTTGTTATCTTCCTGCCCTCAGTCTTAACCACCCCACACCTCCTCTAATCTATACTTTATTATCATTAACGGATTAATTTTCATAAAATATACTGTGGGATATAACCCCGTAAGAGTACAAATCATGTGCCACATAGCATGGCAGAAAGAACCCAGTACAGAGTGTGTGTTCAAATGATGTTTAGCTGTATAAAATCCATCTGTATTTCCAAGAAAAAGTGTCCTATTTCCTGCCCCTTCCTGCTCCTTATGGGTATTTTCCAAGGTTCTGATTTTGACCCATTTCTTTCTTCTTTCTATATTTGTGAATGATCTCATCTAGTTCCCCAGCTTTCTCTTTGACCTTTACGTAGACGACTTGTAAACCTAAATTTTCAGGCCTGACCTGGAATCCCAAGATTTTGTCCCACATTACCCATCAAATGTTGACCTGATTGGATATTCTGTCAGCACTTCAAAGTCAGTTGATCTAAATCTGAACTATTGCTCTTCCTTCCCAAAGCAGCCTTTTCTTTTGCCTTCATGATTATTCCTATTTACTCAATTTAACAAATATTTATTATATATCTGCTCTGTGTGAAATACTGGACTAAGTAGGTTCTGGGTAATGCAAAGATGAGTAAGACATAATTCTGTCTTATATTTTAGTAGTGGGAATAAGATAAGGTTATAAATCTGGTCAAGATAGACTATATTAAATGTATAGGAGAAATACATGACAGATTCCTGGAGGGACCAATCACCCCTGTTCAGGGTAATGTGGGAATATTTCATGAGCTGGGTCTGGAAGTATGGGTGGCATTTTCCCAATAACTGAAGTTTGAAGGTGCTATCTTTGAATCAGTTGCTCTTCATATTCAATATGTTGCTGTATCCTCTTGATGCTTCCTTAATTTTTTTGGTAAATAGTATTTTATTTTTTCTAATTACATCTAAAGATAGTTTTCAACATTAATTTTTTTTTTTTGCTTTTTGTAGGGGGGATAGGACAATTGGGGTTAAGTGACTTGCCCAAGGTCTCACAGCTAGTTTTTGTGTTAAGTGTCTGAGGCCGATTTGAACTCAGGTACTTCTGAGTCCAGGGCTGGTACTCTATTCACTGTGCCACCTACCCACCCCCAACATTCATTTTTTAAAATAAGATTTTGAGTTACAAATTTTTCTCCATCTCTCATACCCTTCCTCCTTTCCTCCCTCCCCATGACAGCAAGCAAGCTGATGTAGGTTATATGTGTGCATTGATACTTCCTTTATGACATCACTCATATCCATTTCCATTGCCATCACTCAAGTTCATGGCCTCATCATAAAGTCATTGATTTAATCCAGCAATGGATTTTAGAGGTTATGTAGTCTGAACCCCCCCCCCATTGTATAAATAAAACTGAGTCCCAGAAAAGTTAAGTGACTTATCCAAATGAGATAATATTTGTAAAGAAATTAGCACAATGATTATACATAGTAATCACTTAATAAGTGCTTGTACCCTTCCTTTTTCCCAAGGGCATACAGGTAACAAGCAGGAGAGCCAAGATTCAAATCCAGCTCCTCTGATTCCCAATCATATCTAGACTGTTGGAATAGCTTCCAAATTTTATCTAGACTGTTGGAATAGCTTCCAAATTTATCTCTGCCTGCAGGCTCTCTCTTTCCTTCACATTGCTTTCAAACTAATTTTCCTAAAACACAGGCTTTGTCATATTACTCCCCTGTTCAGAAACTTCAGTGGTTCCCCATTGCCTATTAAATATTGTTCACATTCCTTTACTTAATTTGACATTCAAGCCTCTTCATAATTTGGCTCCAACCTGATTTGTTAGCCTTACCACCAGGCACTTCTGGCATCATTCCCAAATCTGTAGAACCTGGCAGTCAATGATAGTGCTCCCTTGATCTAGCCTTCAAGAAACCAAGGTGATTTGGAGGCATCAGAGGAAATATTTATCACATATTTCATTTCTGTTGTAGTTATTAATGTGTGGTCTTATTCCCCTCTTCCATTCTATAAGCTTTTGAGGGAAAGGATCATTCTTATTCTACATACTACAGTGGATGGAGTACAGAACTCAGAATCAAGAGGGACCAGGTTCAGATCTTGCCTCTGCATCAGATACTTAATAGCAAATCATTTGATCTGAGCCTCAGTTACTTCTGTCATAGGGAAGATAATACTACAAGCATCTACCTCAAAGCATTGTTTTGAAGAAAGGGCTTTGTACGATCTTAAAGTATTATTTTAATGTGGGTCATCATCCTTGCTTTATGTGTTATATGTAATACATTACACATTGTCTATATTCATTTGTTAAATGTTTGAAAAAAATAAAATCAATCAATCAAAGCCAGTCTTTCTATTCTTGCCTTTCAAATCTCTTAATGATCTAGTCTACATCTAGCCAATATCACTTCCTGCTGTTGCTCGACACCTACCTTCTATTCTCGGTAGGTCAGTCTCCTTATTGTTCTCTACACTAACCACACTAACCATACTCGTTCCTTTTCCTGAGTTTTTGAGACTCATCAGAGTGTTATCTACCTGGTGTGATATCTGCTATCCTCTGCCACTCGTAGCCTAACCATCTTTAGAACCAGGCTCAAGACATACCTCTTTTATAAAGCCTGCCTTGAAGACTTCTCATTAATATTCTAGATGTCTTGTCTGTTTGTACTGTTTAGTTTGTACTATCTAGTTAATTATACAGTCCTGTTAGCTTATTTTGTAATGTACTTATGACTTGTTTCCCTAGATGTTAAGATCTTCTCTGCAGTGAGCAGCCACTGTGTATTGCTTCATTTTTACCCATGTGGAGTCTTACACAGTGCTACACTGCTTACACTGCTTACACAGCAAATACTCTCCGGCAGCAATTGATTTGATAAAGTTCCTCTCAACCTACTATGGGTTCCAGCTGGTACTAACCATTTTGCTGTTCCTCGTATACCAACTTCCCTCACTGGCCTTGGTTTCTTTGCACAGGCTGTACCCTTAGCCTGGAAAGTCCTCCCTCTTTGCCTCCACCTTTTGGGATCATGAGCTTCCTTTAAGATTTGGGTTATCTGCCATGTCTTACGGAAAAGTTTTCCTGATCTTTGCAGTTCTCCCTGTGCCATGTAATTGCTATGCATAGATTTTTAATTTACTTATCTGTGTGTATATACGTTATTTTTCTTTCAGTAGACTGTCAGATCCTTAAGCTAGGGTTTGTTTTAGTTTTGGTTTTGGTATTCCCAGTAGATGAAACCATTCCTTTGATGTTGCTTTTTTTTTTTTTTTTTTTTTTTTTGGCAAATGCTTATTGAATTGATGTAGTTCAAAGAACTGTGGAATTGGAAGGGATTCTATAGACTATCTAGTCCTGTCTTTTCATTTCATTTATGAGGAAACTGAGGCACCAAGTAAGGAATTACAGCAAAATGTATTATTTTAGCTTCTGGACCAATTGAACTCAGGCAGCTTAAACTGAATTGCTCATATGAGACATGGGAACCTCTTTTTTTTAACGCTTTCTTCGCTGGCCTACTGTGTACCCTTGAGTAACCAGATGAAGTTAAAGCAAATTTCCTCATATGCTGAAGAAATAGGAAGTCCACTCTGGCCAGCATTAGTAGTGTAAAGTTAAGAACTATGAATATTTATTTACTTGCCGTGATTCTGCGCCGCCTCCAAGCTGACATTCACAAAATCAGGGTAAGAGCTGTTATTATTTGACATGTTAGTGAATCTTGGTTCGTCAGTGAAAGCAGACCCTACAGCAGTCTAGATTTATGATGAGTCCGTGCTTTCTCATCCTCTGTGACTTAGCCACGTCTTTCCATAAATTCTCCATGGGTGTTATGCTCAATGTGTTAGGGACATATTTCTGTATCATTTGACATTTCTTAGATACTAGTGGAATCTGTGGACTGTTCATTAGTTATCCTTACCTCTTATAAGAATGAACCACCTTCTTTTCCTATCATTTACTTCTCTGATGATATCCTTGACACCCTTCTCCTGTGTAGCTGTTTATGGTTAATATCTATTAACTGTTCATACCCAACACATACTTGTCCATTGCCTTTTGTGTAATCCAGAGCTTTCACTCTTTCAAAACTATGATTTTCAGTGGTTCATAGCCATCCAGCATCACCTGAACAATAATGATATTAAAAAATTGGATCTTTGTTTTAAGGGAGAAGTTTATGATTGTAAAAGTTTTTCAAAGGAAAAACTCCTATGCAATTCTGGATCCAGTTAATTGTCTGTGTGCAATATCTGTTTAAAATGTGTACCCTGATTGACTTACTCTCTGTGTTACCCATATCTACTTGGTTTTCCCTGTGTGGATTGCCTGACCAAACTCTTTGAATGATTATGAGTCCTTTTTATGAGGATCTGCAGTGCCCTGATGCCTAATGCAATCAACCAGATGTGATTTCCATCTAGGAATATATGAAAGACCTTGCAATTTATAGGGAATCTCTCTTTCATTTGGACTCTGTGGCAAACACCTTTAAACATACATCTCCCTGTTTTATCCCCTGGTTGATATGAATAATCAGATATTATTGAGTGTTACATCTCTTATTATTATTACATCTTTCAAGAAATCTTGTTTCATCTTGACTTATATGTGTGACTTAGCCTGTTGGAGGAGAACCTTGAAGGTTGTGACTTGCTCAACCTAATTAAATGTGTTTTTACAGTCAACAAATAGTAAGCACAGTGGAGTCTTGTATCCTCTTGGCGTTTTAGGCTGTTGTGGCACTGTAAAGATGTGGTCTGCTGTGAAATGTTGCTTGTTCTTGTTCTCATCTCATAATTTCATCAAGGAGGTCCTCCATACACAGAACATTATTCTTATAAATAACGTTATGGAGATGGAGAAGGTAAGTGTATCAGTTGACAGTTTATTATATTAGTGATTTTTTTAAAGTAAGGTACAACATTTTCTCAAGTATTTAATCATGATTCCCAAGTATTTAATCATTTAATCCATAATCAATTATAGATCTCTTCTATAGGTCCTTACTCTAATAAATCTGGGTTTCTACATCTTTATTTTCATTAATACCATTTCTTTGTACTGAAATGTTAGAATGCAAACACATGGTGACTGCTGTTGTCAGTGCAGAAATCTTTATAGCATTTCCCACCCACCCCCATTTTTTCTTGTGTGTTTTTCTTCCAGTTTTTGTCCTTAAAGGCCCTTTAGATACTCTGGCTTAGCCAACTAGATTTAGGTCTCTTGCCAAGCCTTTGGTAAACTTGTTTTTCAAACTCTTTAGTGCATCTCACTGTTTTATGAGGTGACAGTGTTCATGATGATCTTCTACCATCCATTTTTGAAAAATATTTCAAACAAGTTTGTACTTCAAGCTGACATTGCCCTTGGCTGACTTATCTATACAAAATGTTATTTTTTTTCCTAAACTAAATCTTTGTATGCTGTTTATTTAAAGGATTGTATGCAATTTTAAGAATATGCTTGTGTAGTATTATAGTAGAATCACTTGTCAAATTTTATAAATGAATGAAAAAGGCATGGCAAGGTAAAAAGAAAAATCATCCAAGATCACAAAACTATTTAGTAGCAGAGATGGGACTTAGGCCCACTTCTTTGACTCTCAACTCAAAAATTCTGAACTCAGCAAACATCAAATAAAATAAGCATTTCTACATGTAGAGCAGAGAAAGAAGTTATACATGGAGATGCAAATCTGTTTAAGTACTGCTTGCTTTTCTTTTGAAGTATATAATAATGTCAGCATCTAACTTTCAAATCTGTACTGGTTTTCCTTGTGTCTTCTGTGCATTTTCTTTTTCTCTACTAGTTTGATTATGGCATTAAATAAGTAAATACATTTAGGAAGTATTGTCTTCTAGTATATTGTCATGGTCTGGCCATTAGCAAGTAATATGTCTGGATACTTAGGATTGATTTTATTTTTGTAAAAGTTTTGTAGTTGTATTCATATAGTTTTTATGTGTGTCTTGGTAGGTGGCCTCCCAATTATTTTAATCTCTCTCTTTCTCTACACACACACACACACACACACACACACACACACACACACACACACACAGTTGATATTTTGAATGGATGGCTTCTTTGCCAGTATTTTATTTAGTATTTTTGTGTCATTATTCATTAGGGGTATTTGAGCATAGTTTTCTTCCTCTGCTTTATCTCTCCATTGTTTAGGTATTAACTATTCTATTTGTATTATAGCAAGTGTTTGGTAGGCTTCCTTCTTTTTACATTTTTGCAGTTTATATAACATGAACTTACTCTTTTTTTTTTAAGTAACAAAACTTTATTTATACATTAATGTTGAAGGCTGGAGTAGAGCTTAAGAAGAAAAAAGAAAAGGAAAACCAGTCTATGGTAGGGTCCTGTACAGACAAGAGAAGAGGAAGACAGGTTATAAGGAAGGGGAAAAGATAGACAAACACGCGAACATATACACACAAGATGAAGGCAGGCAGGCTGGGCAGCCAGGGTCAGGGCTTTTGGCTAGTCACCTGCTTCATGTAGGTTTCCAACAGGTACTTTTTCAAGGCTGTGGGATTTGTCCAAAGTTCAGCAGCATGTGTGTTCAATGGGCTGTCAATGTTGGGTTCTCCCAGCAGGCTCTGGATAGATAGCAGGATGGTCCTGACATCATACAGAGCTGACCACTTGTCCTTGAGGATGTCCAAACAGATATTGCCTTGGGTGTCCACATTAGGATGGTAACAAGGTGTGACAAATTTCACAGTGGGAGCATTATAGGGTAGCTGCTGGGAGAGCTTGTACTTTAGGTCTTCATATACTGTCCCAGCTGCCCCATGGATGGTCCCAACCCACTTGAAGAGATTGTCTGACAATGGGAAGGCAGAAATTCCTTTGTCTCCAGACACCATTAGGGTCATCAATTCCTGCTGTAACCTCTTGCCCACGGACCTGCCCACGGCTGTCCCAGGCTCGGCACCCTTATGGGAGGCAGCAGCAGCGCTGGCAGCGGCCAGGTTGCAATTCTGCGAGGCCGTGGAGGACTGGAGATAAAGGAAGAGAAACTCCTGGGCGGCAACTGCGGGGCTCCAGGCCCGAACTTACTCTTTTAAAATCTGATAAAATTCATTTATAAATCCATCTAGTCCTAGTTGTTTTTTTGTTCACTTTATTTTTTGGAAATTCAGTTATTTAAATTCTACGTTTCTTCTGTACCTGGGTATTTTATATTTTTAAATATTTTTCCATTTCATCAAAGTTAATTTTTGTTGGCATATAATTGGACAAAATTGTATCTGATTATTTTCTTTATTTTATCCGCAGTTTTAAGTTCTCTTCATTTTTCATACTGAAAAGTATGTATTCTCTTTTTAAAAATTAGAATTTTTATCATTTTTTTCTTTCAGAAAGTTGTCTAGCTTCATTTATTAATTAAATGGAGGTTTTTTGCATTCAATATTATGGATGTTTCTTCCCAGCAACTATAGCAAGGGTTTAAAAAGACAAGGGAAAAAATATTTTTGTTCAGCAAACCAATCAGTCAACCATGTTGGACTCTGAATCTGCACAATAATACAAATGAAAGTAGCACTAAAAGAAGCTGAATCAATTAATCAGTCTAAACACATTATTAAACTCTTACTATGTATCTAGCACTGCACTAGCCCCTGGGGATGAAAAGACAAAAGTTTGCAGCCCTTATTATGAGTCCCTCAAGGACTTACACTGTAGCAGGAAAAAACAATATGTACATATAAAGGTATGCAAAACGAAACACAAGCAAAAGCAACCTAAATGGATATGAGGTGATTTGAGGGAGAAAGTATTAGAACCAGAGGGGTAAGGAAAGTCCTCTGGTTGCAGGTTGCCACTTGAATTGAGCCTTAAAGGAACTAAAGATTGGAAGAAAAAGGGAAGGACTACATTTTGTTTTGTTTTGTTTTGTTTTTTTGGTGGGCAGTTGGGTTTGTGACTTGCCCAAGGTCACATGGCTAGTTTTTGTGTCAAGTGTCTGAGGCTGAATTTGAACTCAGCTCCTTCTGACTCAAGGGCCAGTGCTCTATTCACTGTGCCCTAAGGACTACATTTTTGGTATTGAGGGCAGGGGAGGGACAGCTGATGAAAAGTAGTGGAGACAGGAATGGAGTGCCATACAGGAGAAATGGCAAGAAGGTCAGTTTGACTGTTTCAAAGGATGTATCAAAATAATGGTCAATAAGGTTGCAAAAGTGGATTGGGGCCAGATTGTGAGGGTTTTAAATGTCAAAAGAGATAAGTTTTTATTTGATTCTAAAGATAATAGGGAGCCATTGTTGGTTACCGAATAAGGGAGTGACTTGGTCAGATATGCGTTTTAGGAAAATTATGATATATAAGATTATTTCAAATAAGAGAGAATATTTTAGATGAGTTAGGAAAGTTTCATAAGAGCTGAAACATGCTTGAAAGGGAGCTAAGTATACAAAGGGGGAGAGGTTTGGAAGGGCTACTTTCTTGGTATGGGGACTACTTATCCAAATTTATGGATGGGTGAAATAGAACCTCTAGCAACTAATTTTACTTGAATGGATAGTATGGAAAGGGCAATGATAAGAAGAAAAGAACCGAAAGTTAAGTGGGATCTAGATTACAGAGGGTTTTAATGCTAGGCTTGAATAAAGAGTTTATATGTTTTTTCCCCCAGAGGCCATAGAAAGCCATTGAAGATTTCTGAGTTAGGGGTGGTGTGGCCAGACTTGTATTTTAGCAAACTCAATATGGCAGTTGTGTGCTTAGGCATGAGGTGGGAAAAAGAATGAGTGTGGCAGAAAAGAAAAGGTAAAAATGATTCTAAATTTGTGGACCTGTTTCACTGAGCATATGATGATGCTATCAAAAGAAATAGAAAATAAAGGAGAAGGGCAGATTTGGGTAGAAAGATGGTAAGTTCGGTACTGAAGATGTTCAATTTAAAATGCTGACAGGCCTTTTTAAGCAATTAGGAAGTCGAATATCTGGAGAGAGGTTGGGAGTGGAAACAGATAGATTCACATATAGACTTGAGAGTCACCTGCGTCGAGGTGACAAATGAAGTCATAACAGTGAATGAGATTGCCAATGGAGAGACTATAGTGAGAAAAGTAAAGGGAACCAAATTCAGAATCTAGAAGGTCACTGGAGTTTAAGGGACAAGAAAGATGAAAGTGAGATCATGAACAATTAAAATATAATGTTGTAAAAG
>JAQQSW010011026.1:0-12859 GCA_028646575.1 Pseudocheirus occidentalis
GTATATATGGGTTTATAGAGGGCATAGGATCAATTGAATATGAAGGAATGATACTTTAAAAGGCAAATTCTGAGGAGGGAGAGGACTAGAATGAGAGGAAACAGGGAGAGACAAAATGGGGCTAATCATCCCATGTGAAAGAGGCAAGGGATAACTGTTAGAACTTTACTTTCATTTACTCTCATCGAATCTGGCTTAGGGAAGAAATGGCATAAACTCTAAACTGGGCATCATGCCACACAAGAGAGTAGGGGGCGTGCGGATGAGAGGAGGGATGATGGAGGGGAGGGCAGGGTCTGGGGGAGGGTTGCTGGAAGCACACACTTCAGTACAGGGACAGGGACAGGGTAGAGAACAGAACAAGGTGGGTAGGGATAGGAAAGAGGGACATGTGATCACTGTCACAATATGTCCACTATGAAGATGTCCTGTGTAATTACTTGTGCACAGCTTGTATTGAATTGCTTGTCCTTCCAGTGGGTGTGGGTGACAAGGGAGGGACCGAAAGAATCTAGAATTTAAAGCTCTGCAATACATGCAACTAGGAATTAAGATATACAGGGGCTGGGATAGAGAGACCCTCTCTGCCCTCCCAGAAAGTTAGAGAGCAGACCAAGGGAGGGGTTCCACAGTGGGACTGCTGTTTTGGGGGTGGGGGTGGGGTAGGGGAAAGATGTGGAGAAAATTTGTAACTCAAAAATCTCATGAAAATGAGCCATGTAAACAAGGAAAAAAATAAAATATATTACATTTTAAAAACTTTTTTTAATAAAAAAAGCCGTAAGTCATTATAGAAGAAATGAACCAAATCAGATTTCTGCTCAGTCAAAAATAGAACAACTTTATCTTTCAGTTTCATTAATCTTTTTAAACTTTGTCCTCTTGAGAGCCACCTTACTTCTACATAAAAAGCTTTTGTAATCGGAGCCCATGTCTTTCCAAAGGTTTGAAAACAAACTACTGTTAAGGGCATGGAATTTAATGATTTTTGTAGTGTCATGAAGCACAATGTCTAACTGGTGGTATTTTTTGGCTACAAGTGCCTCCTGATGGATCATGCAGTGAGTAAAAGTGGTATTTCAGAAATTGTTTGGGAAACTATCATTCAACAAATTAATTTTTATTAATTACATCCCCATTCTTTTTCCTATGAACTGTTTCTGACATTTTAATAGCAGCAGGTAATACATCTTCTGTTGCATAGAGCTTCTTAGGTTTTGCAGATAAATAAGAATTTTCCTAAAATGCAAGTCAGTGGTTTTCATTGACAATAACAAATTTCTCAAATCATTGTTTCTCTTTATTTGAAGATTTTTAAAAGTCTTTCAATATATTCTTTTGGTTTATTGCAGTACACTGCATGCTTGGTATTAAGCTGTCATTTTATTTTGTTTCCTGCTCTCCACTCCAAAAACTTTATTGCAAATTAAGCAAAGAGGTTTTTTCACACTATTATTATTATTAGAAGTAAATCTATATTGCAAAAATGATTTAACATTTTTTCTTGTCAATTTAGGTGTACAGTAAAGACTGCCACATTATCATCAGTATTTTTACTGTTTTGTCTAAATTTAGCCATACATTTATCCATAACTGAAAAATATTTTTGTTCTAAAATATAAATAAATGTTGCAAATTATTTCTCAAATAAATTCTAGGTTTAGTTTATGAAATTACATTTTTTGTGTCTAATTTTAAAAATTGATGTTTACACTTACACATACAGTGGTGATGGTGGAGAAATATTATTAAAGGGCTTTTGTAACTTTACTTGCTACAATTAAACACTTACATTTCTCTGAAGGAAGGAGATAACAGCAATTTTAAAAATCAAACATTTTAACAATACAATCCAAAGATACACTAATTTGATATTTACATACTGAGGAATGGTGGTAGGAAAATATTAAGTCTTTATTAATTAAACTAATATGTTTATTAATTAGTAATTAAACTATTCTGTAACAACAGAACACTTTATATATACAGTAAAAACACTAATTTATAACACAGTCTCGAATCTGAGCTGAGGTATTTCCAGCAGCATTCATTGGCATTGCATGGCATGACGGCATGCACGGTGCAAAGTGTGTATGTGGTATGTTCAGAACCAAGACTGTAGTGAAGTGGCACGATGCAACACAGGCAAGTGCCACCAGAAATGCCTCGGATTCATTACATGTTTGATTTTGAATTAATTTTTGGTTGTTACATATTCAGGAACCTTTTACTGTTGCCAAAATTTTTGTGGCCCCCACATTCAGTTGACAGTTTAAGAAGTGCTACCCTAAAAAAAACCTATTTCTTTTAGGTGCATGTAGTACTTAAAAAATATATTTTTTCAAAGTTAGCAGGGAAAAAAAGTGGTGTACCACTAGGAGGAAAATTACTTTTTAAATGATATTGCTAGTAAAATTGTCACATTTATCTTAAGACTATTTTGCTTTATTTTAGTCATTCTCAGCAGTTTTGTTTATTGACTAAAGTTGTAAGGTTCATGTGTATGTATCTAAAGTTATTATACAGAAAGGCATTGGGAATATATAGAGACAAGAAAAAAGTTTAGTTATGTGGACCATTCATTTTTATTTTGCCTTTGGAGCTATCCATGTACGAAGAAGGGACTTACAAGAAATTACATTTGATAAAATGTTTTCAGACCATTATTGAACAGGAAAAGATTTTTTTCATTTGAAGTATAAATTAGGAAAACTGTGAGCTAAGTAAAAATAAGTAAATTTTTCTGTTATCATTTTATTTGCTTTAGAAATGTATGCTTTCTTTCATTTTTCTTATAGTGCCACATTTAGACTTTTTAAAATGTTGCACGTGTGAACTTGTATATGAATAATTAGCCTCTGCATGCAGCTCTCTGTTATTAACTGTTAATCCTCCTTTATTGGTAACTATGTACTTAAATATACAACAACTTTGCCATCTGATCATACTTAGAAATCAGAGAAGGGATGTTAGGAAACCCAAGGCATAATATACCCAAATACCATGTTGTCCATAGTTTTCATAAGTTTTTAGTTATAAAGTTTATAGATAATAGGGGAAAAATAAAGTACCTGTTTGAGAAACAGAGTTAGCACTTATCAACAAAATTGGCAATGACTAGCAGTCATTGAAAAGGCAAGGCCAAATTTGTAGAGGATAGAATTTTTTTTAAAGATAAAATTGCCCAAATTAGTTACTCTATACTATATTTACCTAAAGGAAGAAGGTTTTACAACCTTTAAGTATTTTAACTTAAAAACTGATATTTTCTTAATTTCATGCACTATTGCCATCTAGTGACTAAATTGAGTAACTGCAGAAAAATGAGAAGTTGTAGGTAGGGAGACGGAATGAATGACTTGCTACTGTTTATTTTTCATTCATTTGTGGGGTTAAATGATGTGTTATAGTTCACATATTTGTTGTAGTTTTTGGCAGTTTTTATGAGTTTGCCATAATCTTACTTCAGACCTTTGAAATGGCCAGTTGTGTAGGGATGAAAAGTAAAAGTTTAAGAAGAAATATAAAAGGGAAATCTATAGAGCTAAAGGTTTTTGTTTACACTAACAGTGTCGTGTTCCAGATTTTAAAAGCCTAATTCAGTTAAAAAGACGCCTGTTATACACACACTACTTAAGGCAAGGGATTTCTTCATGATAAAAGGCTGGAGCTCCAAAGACAAAAAGTAACAGCCCCTGCCAACAAGGTACATGTACACAGATAAGTAAATATACAGATATGTTCAAAATAAATATCAAGTGATTTTGCTGAATATTCGCTTGAGGTGGGGGGTTGAGCAACGATGATGAATGAGATTGCCAGCAACTGAAGAAATACAGAAAGACTATTGAAAAAAGTGATCCTTAAATCAGACCTTGAAATTACCTCGGGATTACAAAAGGCAAAAGTGAGAAAGGAGAGCATGGCAGGCAAGGAGAACAGCGAATGCAGAGGTATTTTTAGATAGAGTGAGCAGTAATCATTGATAGGCCCAGAATGTCCTTACCATAATATGTATATGGGCAGTGATGTGAAATCAGTCGGAAGACAAAGCTCAAAGCAAAATTGTAGAGTGCTTTAAATGCCAAATAAAGGAGTTTCTATTTTATCCTAGTAGCAATAGGAGCCATGCTGTTTCCCTGCTCAAAGAAGCTTTATGGTTAGAGCTGTGCTTTGGTAATAAAAATGTTGTTCATGGAATGAGATTGAAAAAATATAGAAATTATAGAGTGTAAAGTAGAGTGAAGACAGTGAAAGAGAATGGTTGAAATGATCAAGAGATATGAAGTATAATAGTGAAAGACACAATAGAAGAATATTTAGTTAAATTAATAATGTTTCTAGTCATTTTCTGAAAGCCAAGAAGGTGTTAGCTACGAACTAGTTTGATCAAAAGAGCTGTCTTTATTGAATTGTAACCTTTCTTTTCATTGCAGACACTTCCCACTGACAAGTCTCCTTCCCAATAAGATACTCTCTTATAAACAAGGAAATTAATAAATTAATAAATAGAACAGGGGCAGCTAGGTGGCACAGTAAATAGAGCACCAGCCCTGGAGTCAGGAGGACCTAAGTTCAAATCTGGCCTCAGACACTTAACACTTAACCAGCTGTGTGACCTTGGGCAAGTCACTTAACCCCAGTTGCCCTCCAAAAAGCAAAATAAATAAGTAAAATAACACATTAGTTCTGTCTGATAACATATCTCATTACAACACAGGGGAGGGAAGGGGGAGGTTTAATGCTATTGGTCTTGTGATTTGACCTGGTAAATGCAATATAATTCAAGTTTGGTTACTTTATTGATCATACTCCTTATATTTTTCAAGTTTTTTTTAATACATTGTAATGGTTATCATGTGGATTGTTCTTTTATTCCTGCTTACTTCAATCTATGTCAATTTATACAGTTTGAAGTGTCTGTATTTTCTTGTCATTTATTATGGTGCCCTAATCCATTACATTTTATGTACTGTAATTTTTCCCTGAATTTCCAAGTGATTGTTACTCAGTTGGTTTCCAGATTTTCACCATTGCTAAAAGTTCTACTATAGATATTTTTGTATGCGTGGCACCTTTTCCTCTGTTTTTTCTTTCTTGAGGTTTATGCCTAGTGGTGCTATTGCTCTTTCAAGAGCTACAATTTATTGACCTTTCTAGTATAGATCCATATTTTTTCCTGATTATTTGTACCTATTCACAACTTTGCCAATAGTGTATGTGTTGTAGTGTGACCATTTTCCCATAGTTTCTTCAACATTGTCTTTTGTCAGTTGTTGCTAGTCTTGGGGGGGGGTGATATTTCAAAGTTTTAGTACATATTTCTCACATTATTCATGATCTGGAGTCGTTTTTCAGATTTTTTTTAACAAATCTTTTTTCTTTTTTCCCTTTCTTCCTCTTTTTCTTCCATCCCTCCCTTCCCTTTTCTCTCTTTCTTTCAAAAAATTACATACAGAAACCTAATTATTCTCTTCATGTTTCTTCTTTCATTTCTTATGACTTATTTTTCAGTGCTTGCTTTCTGAGTCTTTCCTTAAAGAATATAATTATGAAGTAGTCTACAAGCTTTAGATCTCTTTCATCTATTAATCCTGGGTCATATTTACAGGTTTTCTTTCTTCTGAAGTCACAAACTCAAATACCAAAGTATCTGATGACTTGGTCTGGAACGTCTTGTCAAATTCTTCTTAGTTATTCTTCTCTGTTAGTTCATCCTTTGCAAGAAGGTGTCCCAGGAAGCGTTTCTTGTTGCTTTTATGAGCACAACAATACCAAGTCCACCAACTACTTTGCATGCCTCTTAGAGGAACTTTGGGAGCTTGTTATTTCATTTAATTGTATATTTGTCTTCTGGGTTTTGGTTTAGGGTTTGTTTGTTTTTTTCATAGTGAAAATATGAATATGGATGTATTTTGGAGGGAGGAAGGCAGGGTAATTGGGATTAAGTGACTTACCCAAGGTCACACAGCTAGTAAGTGTGTCAAGTGTCTGAGGCCGGATTTGAACTCAGGTCCTCCTGACTCCAAGGCCAATGCTCTATTCACTGCACCACCTAGCCACCCCAATATAGATGTATATTGAATTCCTCCAGTATAGCTTATCTACTCATTGGTCCTAGCTCAAAGATCTCACATTATGAGAACCAATAGTTTGCTTAATATGTATTAGCTGAAAACTATGAATCTTAGCCTTTATCCCTTTTCCTGCTATTCTACAAAAGCATAAGGGGGCCAAATAGGACTTAAGGTAGTTTTTTTATTTACTTCTTAGATCATAATGGCCAAAGAATTCATAAACTATTGAACATTCCTTTGGTGATATGGATCTTTGTGTGTAGCCAAGTTGGTCCTTGGACAGCAGACCTTATTCAAAATCTGTCTAGATTGGTGGAATTTCCCTGCCTCAGTTTTGTCTTTTCCTGGCATGCCTTTGAGACCCCAGCGTTACCTTTATACCATGATGAGAGACCTTTGCAAAGGACTTTTGTAGTGGCACAAAATGGATAAGTTCCAAAAGCATTGGTTGAAAAATTTCCCTATCAACTTCCACTGTTAAAAGTAGAAATATAGGTGCAGCTAGATGTTGCAGTGAATAGAGCACTGCCCCTGGAGTCAGGAGGACCTGAGTTCAAATCCAGCCTCAGAAACTTAGCATTTACTAGTCATGTGACTTTGGGCAAGTCACTTAACCCCAATTGCCCTGCCTTCCCCCTTCAAAAAAAAAAAAGCAAAAAAAAAAAAATTTTTTTTTTAAAGTAGAAATGTGTTTTCACATAACAACTCCCCCACTCTAAGAAGCAAGCAATTCTTACCACTATGGCAAAAAAATAAATCGGTAATTAAATTTCTCTTTCTCCTCCATCTCCACTGGAAGAGAAAAATAAACCCTTCTGACATATATGTGTCATTAAGTAAAACAAATTTCCACATTGGTCATGTCTAAAAATGAATGTCCTATTCCTAGGGCCATCATTTTTCTGTCAGAAGATAGGTAATATTCTTCATTGGTCTTTTGTCTAAACTGGTCAAAAAGAAGGAAGAATATTCAAACAAATGCACAAAGTTGGATACCAAAATACATTTTATTCAATAGGAGAATAAGGAAGAAAACAGGGGAGGGAATTAGAGAGAGGGCATTCATAATGCCAAGCAAAAGCAACTTCCAAAGTTCGGATTACCAGCATAGCAAACCTCATTCATTCAGCAAAACATTCACAGAACAGAGAAAGTCAAAATACAGTATCACTCATTCATTTAGCAAGTAAGTTCTCAATTCATTTGCAAAGCACCCAGGTCCAAATATCCCACCCCTGGATCAGTAGTCAAAGTGGCCCACTCCTGGGCAGTACATTCATTTAGTCTCTTCTCAAATGAAGAATAGTTTCCAATCATAAAGTACATTCATTCAGTCAGTCACAGAGCACAAAAAGGACAACTACTCTTAAACTATAACAAGGTTAAGATATCATCTCAGCATTGAAAACCCAAGGAAAGAGCCTTCTTTCATCTTGACTCAAGGCAAGCCCTCAGCAATCTCAGTTCCTGGGGAGACAAGATTCAACAAAGCCATAGCCAGTGTCCTCATCAAGTCACTCTCTGCCTGTAGAACAGTCTCAGAACCCCTGAAAACATCAGCAAGGCCTCTTCCAGGATTTCTGTAAACATACCACAAGAAAATCCTGCTTCAGGGCTTCTGAACCAACAGCAAGGTTCCAGGACCTCTACAACAGCAGAACTGTCCTTAACCAGCAGGTGAATCTGGCAAAACAACATCAAAACAGACAGACAAAATACTGGCATCACAGCCATGCCTCCTCGGTTCTTGGCAGCTCCGGGTGGCAGTTCTCAGAAGTCCTGGGCAGCTCCAACTTTCCCTCAGCAGTCTTTCAGCAACTTGGGCTCCACGATACTAGATACTGCTTTCCAAAAGTCCTTCTGGCCTTCTCTACTTGGGCCTCTCTCCCAGTTCACCGCTCCTCCCAGTTCAGCCCTCCCTCTTGACGTCAACAAGTCCATCCCACAAGTGGGATTCACAAACTCTGGATTTTAACGCTCAACTCAAAAACCAAGCCAATACAGGGACATCTCCAAATTCCATTACCATTACAGCATATTAAGGGAAGAATTAGTTCTCAGCAAAAGTAAAGATGTACAAAAATATTTATAACTTTTTTTAGGTGGCAAAGTATAGGAATCTGAGCAAGTGTTGATAATTTAGGGAATGGGTCAACAAATTGGTATATACATGTGTTAGAATACTGATGTGCTGAACTCTTATCAACATAACGACCAACCAAGATTACAGAGAGCCTAGGTATCTGTGATACTTGCATTGGGCAAGCAAGACAGTAAGTCTGTGCTAGGGCATTCTGTGGCATTCTCACACCAAATGGAGGGCAGATGGGATTCTTGAGTTCTGTTACTGTTCTTACTTTGCTTCCTTTTCCTACTCATGTTGGCAGTAAATAAATTGTGTTTTTAGCTCTGTGGAACTCTGCTTCCAGAGGGGAAAGCTCTGTCCCAAATCGTTGGGGTTTTCACAGCTGCCGGAGGTATTAGGGGGCTGCTTCCACCCGCACCAACTTTGGCTCACTGAAAACGCACCCCAGGACCACCACCCAAGACCATGATCTGGATCTAGGCCACTCAACGCAAGAGCACTTGGTCTCTGAACAATCGCTTGGTTCCCCCTGCAGTCTGCAGACCAGGAGCTCTGAAGCAACCCAGTGGAGATGGCTGCCACTTCTGCCACTTCCGTTGTTTCCTTGCCCTGGGGGCAGTTTGGCCAGATGGCTTTTTTCCCCAAAATTTAGCTGAATTCCACTGACCTTTTACTTAGTCCTTATTTCTTCCAACTTAATAAATCTGGAAACTTCCACAGCTGCCACCAATCCACTCTCCTGAAGACTCCAGCTGCTGCTCCTCCTGACCACCCTGGGGCCAGGCTGTGGTTTCAGGCTGGGCTGGTTTCGGCTCCCAGCCTGCTGTGATGAGCCCCACCTGCCGAGCTGCCTTCAAGGAGAGATGTGTTTCCTATATTTTTGTGAGTTTGGGAGCCCTAAAATTTGTTTAGAGTCATACTTTATGGATATTTGAGGTGGCTATGTGGGAGCTGCAAAACCTAGCTGCTTCTACACCGCCATCTTGGCTCCCGGAAGATGGGATTCTTATATACTGAGGAATGAATCTAGGGGTGGTCTAGAGGAGGAGTTTGGGGAAGGTCTTCAGGAGGAGTTTATGAGACCAATGCAAGAATGGATTGATATCTTGATAGGCTCCAGAGTGGGAATCAGATGGACAGTGGAAGGCCAGACTAGTAACAGAGGTTTGAGCCCAGCTACAATGAAATACTTATGGCCTCTGCAAATGCCTCATCAAGTGGGAAGATTCAATCAAACTTCAAGGGGTTTCCCAGAGCCTGTACCTCAAAGATTCAAGGAGAGCTCAAGGGGGCTCCCAGAACTTATACCTCATAAGTATCACTTCTTAAAATCCTGGTTATAATATTTTTATTGTATAGGATTTTTTTTTGTATAAACAGATTCATTTATCTTGTTCACTTAATTTATCCTATTTTGGGATCAATGAGTATTTATTTCTCCTTTCCTCTAAAATTCTGTTTTCTTTATATCTCTCTTACATACTTAGTATGCGCTATTTTGTATTACAGTTATTTCAGTGTCATTCCGTTATTAAATTGTAAACTGCATGAATCAGGAAATCAAGCATTTATTAAGTGGCTACTGTGAACACTGTAGAGAATACTCTCTGTATAGTAGGTCCTTAATAGATGATTGCTGGATATTTATGTGTTTGTTAGCAGCATGGTATAGTAGAGTGCTAGACTTGGAGAATAACTCACCTCTGATCGTTATAACTATGTGACCAGCTATGTTTTCTTTCACAACATAATGAATATGGAAATGTTTTGTGTGACTATATATATTACCTGTATTTAATTGCTTGCCTTCTCAGTGGAGGCTGGAGAAAGGGATAAAATTTGGAATTCTAAAGTTTTAAAAACAAATATTAAAAATTGTTTTTACATGTAACTGGAGAAAAATAAAATACTAAAAAAAAAAAAAAGAAGAATGGCTCAGCCATTTTATATTTCCCACAACAGTACATTGATGTGCCCATTTTTCCTTAGCTTCTTCAGTGATTATTTACCTTTTCTGTCATCTTTGCCAAGCTGATGGGTGTGAGTTGGAACCTCAGAATGACTTTAATTTGCATTTTTCTAGTTATTAGGGATTTGAAACTTTTTTTATGTGGTGATTAGTTGCTTGGATTTTTTCCTTTGAAAACTGACTTCTGCTTTTATAGATTTAGACTACCAACGTGTGTGTGTGTGTGTATCTTACTTTAAAAATAAAATGTGGTGATAAATTCAAATAAAATTCAACAACAACAAAAACTGTGTGATCAGGAAAAAGTCATCCAACCTCTCTGATCTTCAGTTTCCTCATCTTTAAAATAGTAATAATAGTTCAAGGACCTACCTCAGAGGGTTTTTATAATGATCAAACAAACGATCAAACATTTATGTGTAATGTAAAATTACTCATTTTGTTTCTCATATCTCTCATTTATTTCTTTATCCACAGATGTCAATTGCAAGTACACTTTTCCATGTTCCCCTAATTTGCTTAGGAAAATCACCCTTTATGTTTAAATCATTTATCTGTTTTGACCTTATATTGGTATATGGTGTTAGATGTTGGTCTATACCTAGCTTCTTCCAAGCTTCTTTCCAATTTTCCCAGTATTTTTTGTCAAATGGTGAATTCTTACCACAAAAGCTTAGATCTTTGGATTGCCCTAGGCTTTTTGGTAGGTAGTGGCTTTCCCTCTGGAATTTATGAATGAATGAATGAATGAATGAATATTTATTCTTAATCTGTTCAAGCACTGCACTAAGCTCTGAGGATACAGATAAAAAATAAGAGAGTCTCAAGAAGCTCACATCGAAGTGGGGAACTAACACACATGAAAGGTTTCAGCTCCAAGTTAGATGGAAGGTTCCTGTGGCTCTTAGAGTGCCGCAGAAAAGCAGATGGTAATACCTCTTCTTTCATATTCTTTCCACTGATAAAACCATGTCCATTTAGATGTTTAACTATTTGATAGTGCCAAGGACTTTGGGGACAAGAACTTTCTTGGTTTTCAGTAGCTTTGAATTGCAGCTATTCTTGTATCAACTATAGGAGCAGTTGCCAGGCTACATCTCTACAAGGATTGCTTTCCAGGATGATAACTTCAAGCACTGGGCTGGAAGGATTGCTATTCCAAAGATTCTAGGATTCTGAGTCTTCTCCACAGGGGCCTGAGGAGAGATGGTGGTCAAGGTGATAGCAGTGGTTTGACTTGCCATGCACATGCTGCTGCTTGTCTCTCAACATAACTTGCTGTGTCATCTAGGTTAGGAATGGCACTTAGTTAGCCATTGATGGGGGTGGCTGGCCCCTTCCCCAGATGACTACTGTGGAGACTAAGATGGTGGTCTGGGGTTTTGGCTACTCCCAGGGTTCTTGTACTTGCCTGCTGGTGGCAGTTGGTCAGTTATTATTAGTAGTTGTGAGGAAGGTGGACCCTTTTCCTCGATGATTTCTTTTGGAATTGGACTGGAACAGGTCTGGTGGTTTGTTTTGTTTAACTTTACATGTTTGTACTAGATGTTATTTTTTTCTTGATCTCAGATTGCTGTGGCATGGGGTCAGCTCTGGGGAAGGAGGATGAGAAGGTAGACCTTGGCTGATTAAAATTTTAAAAAATTCTCCCCTCCAAGAAAAAGATATCCGATGTGAAAGCTATTTCACAGTGTATCACTTCTTAAAATCCTGGTTATAATATTTTTACTGTATAGGATTTTTTTGTATAAACAGATTCATTTATCTTGTCTACTTAATTTATCCTATTTTGCTTTTCCCAAGGTTCTTGGGTTCAGGGTTATAGGGTATCTCCTTTTGAGGTCTGAGGGGAGGTGGTGATTGTGGTTTGACTCGCCTGGCGCTTGTTTCCTTCTCTTTTTGAGAATTCTTTGTTGCTGGGGCAGTTTTTCTGCGATACAGATAATTCAGTCAGTCAATAAAACATTTCTTAAGCACTCACTCTGTGTTAGGCACTGTAATAAGCACCAGTCCCAACCCTGAAACTCACAATCTAATGATTAAATCTTAATATTTAAGCAGTCTGGGTGACCATATGTGCAAATGTAAAGGGGATTCTTCTTCATTTGGGGATTAGGTAGGGAGTATACTAAATCTCTTCTGAGATAGGTTAAATGATTCTGTAGGATGAGAGCACAGATGTAGGTACCTGGGTCAGGTATTTTTCCCTGTCAGCCATTGATTCTAAATTACAAGAATTTGTTTTGTCTTAGTATTCCCAGTTTCTGGCACAATGTGTTGCTCATAGTAAGCCTTTAGTAGATAGGTGTTTAATGAAGGAAAAAGGAATACTAGGAGATGGGTTGGTTACCTTGGAACATAATACACTCTTAATTAACTATTGTCTTTTCCTGAATACTCTCCCCTCTCTGGGTTTTCATGATACTGCTTTGTGGTTCTCTTTCTACCAGTCTGACCAATCAGTTTTGCTCTTTGAAGGATCACAATCCATGCCATCTCACCTTTACATGGGTATACCCCAGATCTTTTCCCTAAGCCCTTTCTATGTTCTCTTTGTTTCATGTATATCCAGTATTTATTTACCTTTAAACATATATCTTCTTAGTAAATCTAAGCTCTTGGAAGGAAAGGTCTGTCTTACTAAATAGGTTCTTTTTTTTTTTTTTTTTTTGCCTAGGACATGCTCAGTTAGCATTTTATTTTTTTATTTTTTCTGTTTCTTTTTTT
>JAQQSW010011027.1:0-12858 GCA_028646575.1 Pseudocheirus occidentalis
TCTTCATGTTTCTTGAAAGCTTTCAGTGTGGGATTTCTGTGTTGTCTTCCTCCCATTCCATGCTTTGATCCTTTTTGTCCTCAAAGAAGGAATCTAAAGTTTGGTTGCTGTTCTTATTTTGCTTCCTTTACCTGCTCATATTGTCATTCAATTAATTATTTGATTTTTAGCTCTGTGGAACTCTGCTTCCATGTTTCTCATGGCTTGATAATTCTGGAAACGGTCACAGCTGCCACTGATCCACTCTCCTGAAGGCTCCAGCTGCAACTCATCCTGGCTGCCCTGGGGCCAAGTCAAGGTTTCAGGCTGGGCTGGTTTCAGCTCCCAGCACTGTGATGAGCCCTTCCTGCCTAGCTGCCTTCAGCGGGAGATATGTTTTTCTGTATTTTTGTATGAGTTTTAGAGCCCTAAAATTTGTTTACAGTCATATTTCATAGGAATTTGAGGTGGCTATGTGGGAGCTACAGAACCTTGTTGCTTCTACACCACCATCTTGGCTCTGCCCCCCTAAAATCATTAATCTAATGATTTCTTATAGCACAGTAGTATTCCATCACAATCATATACCACAACTTGTTCAACCATTCTGCAATTGATCAGCATTCCTGCAATTTTCAGTTGTTTGCCACCACAAACACATCTGCCATAAACATTCTAGAATATATAGGTTCTTTTCACTTTTTCCTAATTATCTTAAGAAATAGGCCAAGCAATGGTATTGCTGGATCAAATAGCACAAATATTTTAATATTTTTATCTTTAATATCTTTAATAATTACAGACTGCTTTCCAAATGGTTGGAAGAAGTTCTATCAACAATGAATTAGCATCCTGATTTTTACACATCCCCTCCACCATGTCACTTTCCCCTTCTATCATTTTAGCTAATCTGGTAGGTGTAAAATGATATCTTACAGTTGTTTTAATTCGCATTTCTCTAATCAATAATGATTTAGAGCACTTTCTCATATGACTACAAATTGTTTTGATTTCTTCATCAGAAAACTGCCTGTTTATATCCTTCTCTATATATTTTAGATGTAAGACCTTTATCTGATAAACTGTCTATAAATTTTTTCCCATTTTTCTGCCTTTCTTCTGATCTTAGCTACATTTGTTTTATTTGTATAAAGCCTTTTTAATTTCACATAATTTAAATTATCCATTTTACAAACTTTGGACACTTATTTATTCACAAGTTGTTCACCTATCCATAAGTCAGATAGGTAATATGATTTGTGTTCTAGTTTTCTTGTAAAATTCTTCTTTATGTCTTTATATCATATGGTGGTTTGTACTCTGCATTGTGACCTACCTTTTTCTAACTCTCAGAAACAAAGGGCCTTAGGTACTGTGGGTTTCACTTTTTCTGGAATCAGACCCTGCTATGAATGGAAATGATGAAAATGATTCTGTTCAGAAAGAGTGAATATTCTAGCTCAGAAGTGTCAAATAGGTGGCCCACAGACTGCATATAGCTTATAAAACTTCTGAGACCATCCTGAATCACATTAAAAACATAATTCCTATAGTGATGAAAAAGAAATATATAAACATGTATCATTTTCTAAGTCACTATACAGTCCATAGGAATCCTTATGTAGGATTGAGAGGTCCTCATTTTCATTTGAGTTTAATACCACTGATCTAGGTACCTTATGATGCCCCTGTGATAACTGATGCAATTGGCAAAGAACCACTTTAGCCCAGCACAAAACTCCATTCAGGTCTACATGGGCAAACACGATATGATCAGCCAAAATGTAATGCTTCCACATCTTCCAGCACTACTATGGATCAATAGGATGATACTACATAATTCATCATTAAAACACCTAGGTGACACAGTGCATACAGAAGCAGGCCTGGGGTCAGGAAGACCCAAGTTCAAATTTGACCTCAGACACTTACTAGCTGTCTGACGCTGGGCAAATCTCTTAACCCTGTTTGCTTCAATTTCCTCATCTATAAAAAATGAGCTGGAGAAGGAAGCAGCAAACCACTCTAGTATCTTTGCCAGGAAAACCCCAAAAGGGGCCACAGAGAGTCAGACACAACTGAATTTGCACTCTCTCCTGGTTCTTAACTTACCTGTCTGACCACTCCTCTGTCTCCTTTGCTGAATCCTCTTTCAAATCATCAGATCACGCCCTCTAACTGTAGATCCTCTAACTGTACCTCAGCATTCAGCACTAGACTCTTTTCCCCTCACCCTCCATACCCCTTCGCTTGGTGATCTCATCAGCTCCTATGAATTCAATTGCCATCTGATGATTCTCCATCTATCCTGCCCCAAAATATCTGCTGCCTTCTAATCTTGCATGCCTAACTGCATTTCAGATCTCTCGAAGTGATTTCTAGTAGACATCTTAAACTCCACATGTCCAAAACTCAGCTCATTATCTGTCTTCCTAAACCCATCCACCCTCACCTTCTTTTTACTGTAAAGAGCAACACCATCCTCACTGTCTCTCATGTTTGCAGCCTTCCATTCATCCTGGACTCTTCACTCTCTTTCAGTCCCCATATCCAATACATTACTAAATCTGCTGATTTCACCTTTGCAACTTCTCTCAAATATGCCTCCTTCTCTCTTTAGAGCCTTACACAACTGTGTTGCAGACCCTCATCACCATGCCTGGACTATTGTAATACCTGCTGGTAGGTCTGCTTCCTCAAGTCTCCCCCCAACTCTGTTCCATCCTCTAGCCAATAAAATCAATTTTCTAAAGTGCAGGCCCAATCATATCACACATCCAATCAATAAATTCTGGTGCTTCCCTGTTGCCTCCAGGGTCAAATACAAAATATTCTGTTTGGCATTCAAAGCCCTTCATAGTATAATCCCCTCCTAACTTTCCAGTCTTCTTACAGAGTATTCCGACCACACACCTTTCTATCCAGTAACATCAAGTTCCTTGATGTTCCACAAAGAAGACACCCCATCTCTCCGATCCAGATATTTTTCTCTGGCTGTTCCTCAAATTTGGAAAGTTCTCCCTCCTCTACTTTGACTATTGACCTCCCTGGCTTCCTTTAAATCCAAAATAAATCCCTTCTTTTGCTGAAAGATTTCCCCAACTCTTCTCAATTCTAGTGCCTTCCCTTTGTAAATTATTTCCTATTTGTCCTGTATATAGTTTGCTTTGTATGTTTTTGTTTGCATGCGGTGTCTCACACACACACACACACACACACACACACACACACACACACCCCATTAGATTGTGAGTTCTTTGAGTGTAGAGACTATCTTTTTATCTTTTTGTATCCTTAGCATTTAGCACAGTTCTCGGCACATAGTAGGTACTTAATAAATGTTTATTGATTGATTAATTGAATAAATGTTTATTGATTGATTAGAAGAGATGGTGATGCATGAATTTATGGTATTACTTACACATACATGAGTCAGAATGGGGCACAACAGCTCTCAGCCCAGGTCATATGAACCATTTCTTTACATTAGTAAAGAACACAGAGAAAACCATAAAAGCCACCATAAAAAAAAAAAACTGAAGCTTTGGAGGGAAAAGTCGAATATGGAAAAAAAAAAAGTTTACTCCTTCTGACATATCCTTCTATCTTACATTGAGATCCAAGCCACTCTGTCCCTAAAACCTGCCACTCCTATATTCAGTTTCCCCACTTATTTCAGCTTCTGGGATATTAGCACTCCAAAGAAACAACTCAGCTTGCTCACTTTCCAATTAATACTCTGCCCTGTCTCTGTGGAAAGGGAAAATGTCTCCACCCTCCTCCTACATTTACCTAATCTCTAGCACGTGACAGATGACAGAGTTATGACCAGAAAGAACAGTCTATCTATGCTATTTATGCTATTCCCTGTGAACAGCAAATGAGACATCTGGAAAACTTTTTTTTTCTCATTTGTTATCCCTTTAGTTGGAGATCCCCAGAGTTCAAACACCATCATTCTCATTGTGTGTTTCAAAATCATTCCCAGGATGATGTTCTCACTCCCTTTTCTTCCACTGAAAGATAATTACCTCTTTCCTCTTAGATTTTTCCTTGAAAAACATTTTCAATGCCTCAAATTAGTATAATCAAATTATGCTAATCCATATACCTCTTAAACACATAGGAGCTGTGAAATCTATAAAAAAAAATCCTTTTCTCAACTTCCCATCAAAATATCCCATGGTGACACCCCACCTGGAGTTACTGCTATTTCTTGAATATCAATTCTATTTACCTTTTTAATCCCCATCTTAGTCAGAAGCTCATTCAATTCTTTATGCTTTTCTCTGAGTTCCTTCTAGCAATGTTGAGTAAGATTCTGAGAGGATAAAAATCACTTCTTAAATATTTGGTTTCAAAATATAACAACAGGAAAGCTGAAAAGTGCTGTTTGCATAATAGCATTCTTTTATTTAAAAAATAATTTGCAATTGTGGCCACCTCAGATTATCCTGTTTCTTGTAATTTGACTCCTTTCCTGGTGTCAGTAGCCTATGAAACACAATCCATTTTGAGTGTGGGTGAGATGAATAATTTTCTCTGGAATAAACTGAATCATTTGGGGACATAATAACATCAGCTATATAACAACATGATACCTGCACAAAATTTCTCCTGTTAAAATATTTCCCCTACCACAAAATAAGCATATCATGTATAACTTTAAAAGATTCTCCTTTTAAAGAACCTTTGGTCCTTTGGTCCTTTCATATTAGTTCCAGGTTTTGTTGCCTCTGTGTGTGTATATGTGTGTGTGTGTGTGTGTGTGTGTGTGAGAGAGAGAGAGAGAGAAAGAGAGAGAGAGAGAGAGAGAGAGAGAGAGAGAGAGAGAGAGAGAGTTTAATTTGATATTATCCCTTCAAGTAGTCACTTAGCTAAAACAAGGAGCAAAGAAGCCAGGTGACTGAAGTGTAATTTCAATAAGTCTTATATATGTCCTGTTAGAGAATGTAGGAGATAGAAAGCTAATCTTGGAGTCTGAAAGACCTGAATTCCAGTCCCACCTTGGCACATGTATCTCAATCCACGCATTGTATATTATTTTCTTAATTAAAATATTTCTCTTCAAAATTAATCCAAACAGAACAGGTTGTTGGGTTTTTTTTAAAGACTTGTATGCCTTTTCCAAGTATTGCCATCCAAAGTAAACCTTATGCTATAAAACTCCAAAAACAGTTACTTCAAAGACCGTCTCTATTGAGAACATGCAGATTCGTACAGCACAGAGAAATGATGAACTGTGCTAAGGGTAAAATATGTTGGACAGAGGATTAAACTGATGGATCTACTTCCTTCTCTGCCCAGCTTGAAAGGAATTCCCCAACTCATTTATCTCTGACTAGAGGCATGTATGTATATGCACATGTGTGTGTGTGCATACCCATGGCTTCTACTATTTCTTCTCCTTCTG
Source organism: Pseudocheirus occidentalis (assembly GCA_028646575.1). Taxonomy (NCBI): domain Eukaryota; kingdom Metazoa; phylum Chordata; class Mammalia; order Diprotodontia; family Pseudocheiridae; genus Pseudocheirus; species Pseudocheirus occidentalis. The sequence goes on from JAQQSW010011027.1 coordinate 5,393, forward strand.
TATTTGCTGTTTCCTCAATATGAACATTTTCTCCAATAATGCAATTTGAAACCCATCCATGCATGCTTGTCCTGGGGGACTTGCCACTTTTGTCCATGCCTCCCATAAATATGCCACAGAAGTTTCATCCAAAATGTCCACTTAATATCACTGATACTTTTTCCTTCCAAGATTTTCTTTCCAAAGCTCTCAAGCCATCCTCAGACTATTCCAATAGAATCAATGCTCTAAACACTGTTTCAATCAATCCCAATCACCTATGTAGGTGGCCATCTATTATACTGAATTAGCATCATGGTGTTATACAGTAGAATCGCAGGACAGGGTTTTTAATTCCAGTTCTGCAATTGACTACTGCCTTGAGTAAGGTACTTTACCTCCTGTGAGCACAGTTTTCTCTTCTATTCAATAAAGAATTTGAATAGATCAATCAACAGGTATTTATCAAGCACCTAGTATGTGATGAATACTAGGAATAGAAATACAATGAATAAAATAGTCTCTGCACACAAGGAATTTGTAGGAGTTGTAAAACCCTTATGAGACTTGAAGTAGTAAATCTAAGATCCTATGATAAATTAGAACGTACAAATCTTAGTCTAGGAAGGGACAATAGGAGATTGGATCATCTGGTGCAAAATATGAAGATCTCTGCAAATTCCTCCCAAATACACCCTTGAGAGATTTATCTTACCAGTGTGAGATTCCTACCATTGATGTTCAATTTTAAGTATTGCCTACACAATAAAATGTTAGTATATTCCACAAGAAGATTAACACATTAATGCATTAAGAGCAATGAATGCCTTCTTAATGTGTCAGGAGGGTGAATGGATAGGTGGAGACAATCTCTCTATAACTGCCTTACTGCTATTCCCAAAGGCACCCAACTGAAGACCTTTTTCAGACCCTTCTCTTTGGCTCAGTCATCTCAGTCATCTGCTCTTCCCTTCTTCCCAAAGACCCTTCTTAGGTCAATGTTCTATTTTAAGTTAAAGTATTGTCTACACAGTCAGATGCTAATAAATGCCGCTCAAGGAGCCACACATTACCATATTAATAGCAATGAATGGGTCATTAAGGTGTCAGGAGAATGAATGGGTAGGTGGGAGCTCTCTCTTTAGCACTGCCTTCTTGCTACCACCCCCCAGAGACCTTTCAGAGACTTTTCTCTGTGATTCAATCTCCATGACCACTCTCAATAGACCCTGGAAAAGAACAATCCATGTTACTACTAATTATATAATGTCATAACATAGTGAAAATGAGAAAACTTACTTAAAATAGCAAGCATTGCTATTTTTTGTTTTAAACTAGCTTATCTTCAAGTATTGCCAAAACCCAAACAAATCCTTTTCCTTCCTCCTTGCCCTGAGAGATGGAGGATTCTGAGGCCAAGCTGGCCTAAGACACAACCTAAGGAAGCTACAAATATTGGGAAAACAACTTGCCCATTGCCACAGGAACACTGAATCTTCAAGATATGAAAATCAGTCCTGCTTTCCACAGGACTGTGGAAAAGTACCAGGAGATCTGTAGAGACATGGACTTTATTCAGTCTGCAAACAAGGCATCAGAAGGAGTGCTGAAATTTCTTGGTGCTACTTTGGTGATAGAACATCAGATCTCAGTAGAAAGGGGGAAGATGTCTTAAAGGCCACTTCCTCTAGTTTTTTCTCTCCCTCCCTCCCTTTCTCTCTCCCTCTCTCTCCCTCTCTCTCTCTCTCCCCCCATCTCTCTCTCTCTCTCTCTCTCTCTCTCTCTCTCTCTCTCTCTCTCTGTCTCTGTCTCTCTCTCTCTCCCTCTCTCTCTCTCTCTCTCTCTCTTTCTGCATGTGTGTGTGTGTGTGTGTGTGTGTGTGTGTGTGTCTTCTCAGTGTAACTTTTTGACATCTTGGCATGTTTCTCTCATGAACTGAGCTCATCCAATCAGAGTCAAGGACTATAGTATCATCACCTGAAATACTTAGGAACTCTGTTGAATGCAGTGACCATGTATGACTATAATAGCTCATAATGAGGAACAGTATACATTCAGATGGTAAATGTTTAACAATCAGGTCTTCAAAAAATGTGATTATCCATTGTTTTTATTTTTAATTTGTATGGTTAACATTTTTCTCTATCATTTTCTTATTCCCAGAAGCAGCTGCCTCACCGCAGCCTCCACTATCCCCCCACCCCCTGTGACCACCCTACATTGGTGCAAGGGCCAGACAGGGCTTTTCTCTCACCCAGGCCCAACAGTTTCCCCACTGACCTTTTACTTTCTCTTTGGCATTTATGTGTTGAGAAGTCTGGAAACTGCCATAGCTGCCAGTGATTCAATCCCCTGAGATCTCCTCCAACCAGTCTGTGCCACTGGTCTGTGCCCCCACAGCCCACTGCACTGTGCTCTGCTCACATCCCAGTGTGATAGACCCTTCCTTTCAGTTTCCCAGATTGACTTCAGCTGAAAGGATATTTCACTTTATCATTTCATGGGTTCTGTAGCTCTAAAATTTGTTTAGTTATTTTTTTACAGGTATTGGAGGTAATTGGGGATGAGCTCAAGTTAGTTCCTACTTTTTTTCCACCCTCTTGGCTCTCCTCCCTGTTTTTCTTTTTTTTAAGAGCTAGGAAGAAAGTGTAGGAGATGGAGAGATTGAAAAAAATGCTTGTTAAATAAAATTAAAAAAAAAACAATAAATATCCCAAGTGGGAGTAAGGGGCAGCAACAAGATTCCTCCCCCAAGGCCAAACACCAGAAAGACTCTGTTACTATAGCAACCCAGCAGCAAGGTCCTATCACTGGAGCAGGCCAGCAGCTGACCACCATACCCAGTAGAGGCCAACAGGGAGACACACCCCCTACCCAGTATAAGCCAGAAGGGTCAGAGCCCCAGCACAAAAGTCTTGGGACAGTGCAGGACTAAAGCACAACTCTCACATAAAAACACCAAGTGACAAAAAAAGGGCAGGAAAAAATGAGCAAAAACAAAAAACAAAAAGAAAGCTTAACTTTAGGAAATTATTGTAGTGATAGGGAAGATCAAGGCATAATCTTAGAAGAGGACAATAATGTCAAAATGGCTGTATGTGACACCTCAAAGAAAAATTGAATTTGGTCTCAGACCCAAAAAGAATTCCTGGAAGAATTTGAAAATGATTTTAAAAGCAAATTGGAGAAGTAGAAGAACAATTGGCTAAATAAATGAATGAATGAATGACTAAATAAATAAATAAGAGTAATGCAAGAGAATCATGGGGACAAAAGAGTAAATAACTTGGGAAAAGATATACAAAAATTTGTTGAGGAAAATAACTCCCTAGGAAAAAAAGTTGGTCAAATGGAAAAGGAAGTACAAAAGTTCACTGAAAAAAATAATTCATTAAAAACTGGAATTAAACAAGTGGAAAATAATGACTCTATGAGACATCAAGATATGGTAAAACAAAATTTTAAAAAGTAAAAAAAATAGAATATGTGAAATTTCTCATTGGAAAAGCAACTGAATAAGAAAATAGATCTGAGATAATATAAGAATTATTGTACTACCTGACAGCAATGATAAAAAAAAATAAGCCTGCAAAACATCTTTCAAGAAACTATCAAAGAAAACTGCCCTGATATATTAGAACCAGAGGGTAAAACAGAAATTGAAAGAATTCATTAATCACCACCTCAAGGAGATCCCAAAATGAAAATTACCAGGAACATCACAGTCAATTTTCAAAGTTCACAGACTGAGGAGAAAGTATGCAAGGAGCCAAAAAGAAACAATTCAAATATTATGGAGCTACTGTCAGGATTTAAGAGCTTCTGCATTAAAGAACAGGAGGGCTTAGAATATGATACACTGGAAGGCAAAGAAGTTAGGATTACAACCAATAATTACCTACCCAGCAAAATTGAATATGATTTTTCAGGGAAAAAAATGGACATTTAACAAAATAGAGGACTTTCAAGCATTTCTAATAAAAAAATTAGAACTGAATAAAAAAATTTGACCTCTAAATATAAGACTCAAAGCAAACACAAAAACAAGAGAAAATATAAAAAATTCAATAAAGCTAACCTGTTTATATTTCAATATGGGAAGATAATATTTGTAACTCTTATCAACTTTATTACTATAAGAACAATTAAAAGGAGTATATGTAAATAAGAGTATATGTACACACACACACACACACATATATGAAGTGACTTTGATGGAATGATACCCAAAAAACGAAATAAAGAGGTGAAAAAGAAAATTGTATTGGAAGAAAGAGGAGGAGTGAGAGTAAATGAAGTAAACTATCCCAAATAAAAGAGGCTATTATAATGGAGATGAAGATGGGGGACAGGGTGGCAGGCAAAGCTTAAATCTTAACTCTCATCAGAATTGACTCAAAGGAGGAATAATATACATACTCAATTGTATATAGAAATCTATCTTACCCTACAAGGAAGTAAAAAAAAGATGAGGATAATAGAAAGGTGAAAGGGAACTGTTAAAGGTGAAAGGGAAGGTGTCTTAGGGAAGGTGGTGATCAGTAGTAAAACACTTGTGAGAAAGGAAAGGAGATCAAGACAATCAATTTAAAAATGAGAAAGAAAGTGGTCTAGCCATACCAGATTCTAAACTGCATTATAAAGTGGTAATTATCTAAACAATCTGGCAATGGCTAAGAAATAGAGTGGTGGATCACAGATTAGGTACAAATTACATTACCATAAATGACCATAATAATATAATATATGAAAAACCCAAAGACCCAAGCTTTTGGAACAAAAAACCTGTTATTTGACAAAAACTGCTGGGAAAACTGGAAAACAGTATGAGAGAAACTAGGTATAGACTAACATCTCACACTAAATACCAGGACAAGGCAAAAATGAGTACACAATTTATATATAAAAGGTGAGACTATAAGCAAATTAAGAGATCATAGAATAGTTAATTTGTCAGGTTTGTAGATAAAGGAAAAATTTAGGACCAAAGACAATATGGAGAGCATTACAAAATATAAAATGGATAATTTTGATTACATAATTATAGAGTTTTTTGCACAAACAAAACCAATGCAACAAAAAATTATAAGGAAAGCAGAAAACTGGGGGATAATTTTTGTGACAAGTATCTCTGATAAAGGCCTCATTTCTCAAATGTATAGCATACTGGGTCAAATTTATAAAAGTACAAGTCATTCACTAATTGATAAATGGTCAAAGGATATAAGAGGTAGTTTTCATACAAAGAAATCAAAGCTATGTGTAGTCATATGAAAAACTGTTGTGAAGTACTACTGATCAGAGAAATGCAAATTAAAACAACTCTGAGGTACCACATCACACCTATCAGAATGGCTAATATGAGAAAAAAGGAAAATGTAGTGTGCTGGAAGAAATGTGGAAAAACTGAAACACTAATGCATTGTTGGTTGAGTTGTGTATTCACCCAACCATTCTGAAAAGCAATGTGGAACTGTGCCCGAAGGGTTATAAAACTATGCATACCCTTTAATCCAGCAATAACCCTGCTAGGTCTATATCCCAGAGATATCAAAAAATGAAAACAATCTATTTTTACAAAAATATTTATAGCAATTCTTTTGTGGTAGGTAAGAATTGGAAATCAAAAGAAAGCCCATCAATTGAGGAATGGCTAAACAACCTGTGGTTGTAATGGAATATTATTGTGCTATAAGAAATGACAAGCAGAATGATTTCAGAAAAATCTTGAAAGACTTTCATAGTGAAGTGAATAGAAGCAGGAGAACATTGCACACAGTAACAGCAATATTGATCCATAAAGAATTGTGAATGATTTAACTTTTCTCATCAATACAATGATACAATACCAAAGAACTAATGATGAAGTATACCATCCATTTCCAGAGAAAGAACTGATATTGACTGAACATAGATTAAAGCATGCAATTTTTCACTTTGTTTTATTTCTTTAATTCAAGTCTTCTTGTACAAAATAACTAATATTGAAATGTTTTACATAATTGTACACATATAATCTATATCTGATTGTTTATCATCCCAGGGAGCGGAAGGATGGAGAAGGAGAGAAGGAAGGATATAATTTGGAATTCAAAACTTTGAATAAAAATGTTTTTAAAAATTAGGGTAGGGAAGTAAGGTTGCTCAGACACCCAAGGGGCTGCCAAATCCCACTGCTGCTTCCAGTGAGAAGATGACCCAATCTAGGCCACCTGTCTGCAGGGTTGTGAATACAATTCCCAATGTACCTGCACTTGCTGCTTTGTCACCTTCTGTCCCCACAGGACTTTGAGGTAGGAAACAATGGTAAAATGGTAAGGGTGACAACTTTTGATTTGAGCATAAATTGGATTTAAGTGAGGCAGAGTTAGGTGAAGTTATTGGTCTCACTCTCTCTTCCAGAGTCATCAAATCCAGCGACAGGACACAGTCAAGAGAACTGGTAATGCCTCATGACGCAGTGGATAACCTTAATTGGCATCTTTGTTGACTAGCCAAAATCTAAGCACTCTGCAATGTTTACTTCAGCTGGTTACCCTCAATGTGGTTTAACCTCTCTGCTTTAACAGCTTCCTGGGATGTGGCCTGCTGTTCTTCTAGTGAGAGTTGGGTGTATCAAGTAAACACCAAAGGTGGAAAGCAACTCTGAGAAGCCTCAGCAGCCCTTATAGCAGAGGTTCAAGTCCTTCCTAAACACACCCAACACTCCCCCCCCAAAAAAATATTTATAATTCTTCCACATGAAACACTATGTGTGAAAAAGGAAGGAAGAAAAGAAGCATTTATTGATCACTTGCTATGTGCAAAACAGTGTGCTAGGCACTTTACAAATATTATCTGATCCTCACAGCAACACAGTGAGACAGGTGCTATCATTATCCCCATTTTAGAGTTGAGGAAACTGAGGCAAAGTGATTTTCCAGATAGACAGCTATCAAGTATCTGAGGTCAGATTTAAATTCAGGTCTTCCTAATTCTAAGCCTAGTGTTCTATCCACTCTGCCACCTAGCTGCATCTCTTAAAAAAAGGTAAACTAATAGACTACATCCTGATAAAAGAAACCATGAATAACTAATCAATATGAACATTAAATTTGTATGTTCCAAATGCCTTGGCACCTAAATTAATTTTTTTAATTCCCTAAATTATAGGAAGACATATACAGTGACACAATAATAGTAGGAAACTGTAACGTCCCTTTCATCCATTTGGACAAATCTAATAGAAAGATGAATAAAAGGGATACATAGAAGTTTTTTAAAGCTAAGAAATAAGCTAAAACAATTAAGATGTCTTCTGAAAAAGACATCTAAAGAATATACATATTTCTCAGCACCATATGGAAACATTTTAAACAATTTACCACATACTAGGGCACAGAAAGATTGCAAAGAAATGCAAAAAGGAATAAATAGATATTTTTTATGAGCAATAATACAACAAAATAGTAAAACAAAGAAAAGACATTGACCCAAATTGAGACTTA
>JAQQSW010011028.1:0-12858 GCA_028646575.1 Pseudocheirus occidentalis
TCTCCTGCTTATAAACACTGGCCTTCTCCCAAGTCAACAAGGGAGTGTCTCAGCCAATAGCATTCTTCCATGTCAATAGGGGAATTCACACCTTTTCACCAATGGACAGAGTTCTATACTTAGCCTTAAGTTACTAGGATCTACTTAAGCCTAAGTATATGATCTGCTTAGCCCTAAGTATTTGATCAATCAAATTGATTACCATTACAAGTAATAACTAGAATTAATTTACACATTTTTTTGAAGGAAGATAGTGTATAGCAGAGTTAGTCATTTTAGTGTTATATATAAATAACTTTCTAGCAATGCTAGTTATTATTATGAAAATCTATTTTTCTAACGGAATGATTATTATCTTCTTGGTAAAACTCTTTAGATTCTTCAAACCATATTTACATGCATATTTAATTAATTTATTAATATTAATTATATATTAAATTAGGGTTTTACTTGAGGAGAGACTTTGGTGTGGTTTACTTCATTCCTAGAAAACTTTGGGACTGCAGAGACTCTGCTTGTCATTGGAAAACCTAAAAAGATTCACAATATGGGGCAATTCTAAGTTGGAAAGTTAAAAGAAACAAACATAAGCCATTTCAGTGGAATCTGGAAAAGAATAAATTAGAGGAAGTAAATAGGCAAGAAAAGTGTTTTGTCCCACTTCATTCTTGTGAGCAAGGTGTAGACATTTAGATTTTTTTTTTCATTTGCCACCTTTAATTCCAGATTTTGAACTTGAGGAATTTTCTACTGTGGGTAGATTCAGTCTTTCAAATCAGTCATGATTGCTGCGAGTTATTCAATACTTTAGCTTTCCTATGACAAGAAGATCCCACAAGACTCTGAGGTTTTGTGACAAACAGTAGTGACAACCCAGCTATCAAGTATCAGAATTTTTTTTGTTCGTCCAGTAGTCAAGTTATAAACCCACCACATCCTTCTCCCTGAGTCTCTGATAGATTGACAGAAGATAAATAGAACTGCAATTAGATTACTTTTACAAAACCCCAACTTTCCCCAGTGGCTTTGCAAGCAATTTGATTTGGGAAACACACATTTAGAGAGTTCCCTGTTACTACTTTTGCTTTGTGTTAATTTTTCAAGTACATTTTTCTTCCTTATCACTGCAATATAGTATCATGCAATAAATTCAGTAGCACGAGGAAAAAGGGCAGAAAGGATGAGGACTTATAGGATGAATTTTAGGAGATAAAAATTCCAAACTGGTTTTCAGAACGTAAAAATAGCATTGGGTTGCTACAATGAAGTACATGGTACTTTTTTGTTTTGTTTTGTGTATTCCTTTAATCAACACAAATTATATATATTCTGTGATTTGGTAGATGACATTAAAAGTTGTCGCTAAATAGTCATCATTCTATAGTCAACTGGATAATTAGCCTCTCAATTTAACTACACTGTTTAGAAAATTATTAAACCATCTCCAGTCATTCTTAGCCTTCCTAATCCCACAACCCTGTAATACTCATATGTAGGTGTATCTGAATGTGGGTGGACCAGCCAGGAGGAGGATAGAGGAGCCATGTCTTGGTTCCTAAGACTATTGGAAATATGTGTTTTCTGATAGTCTTAGGTGACATTGTTCAACCCCCAAAGGGGTCGTGACCCACAACTTGAGAACCACTTATCTAGACCTAGTGTTAGATGCCAGGTATAAAAAGATAAAAATGAAAACTCTGCCTGCTCCCATGAGCTTATCTTCTATCTGACAACAGTCAGAAAAAAATAACAGTAGGCCTATAAAATGGTTTAAGAGCTTTCCAGGCTCTGCCAGAGCACATACTCCCTTGGAATGGCATTTGGAGAATCTAGGTGGCACAGAACATAGAATGGCAAGCATGGAATCAAGAATACCTGAATTCAAATTTGGTCTCAGACACTCAGTAGTCGTGTAACCAAGTGGAAATTGCACAACCTTGTTGACCTTAATTTCTTCATTTGTACAATGAGTTGAAGAAGGAAAAGGTAAACTATTCCAATATTTTAGCCAAGAAAACCTCATTTGCAAAATGAGGTTTTGCAAAAAGGATTTTGAGGATTTGAAAAAAGTTGGACATGACAGAAATGACTAAACTACAAAAGACACCTCTATATAATAGTAGCATTGGGGCATAATTTTAGTACTCAAGCTAAACAAGTATTTTGACAGAAAACATTTTAATCTGCACTTTCTCCTTTGCTTATTTAAATGTGTTTCTGTATTATTGGAATTAGACTTCTTTACAAAGCTGCATCTCCCCCTTAAGCAGTCCACCAATTCTCACATACATAAAAGAAGAAAAATAATGACTATCTTGAGTTCAAGGTAATGTATGGTTTTGCAATACTAAAATTATACTTTATGAGCTTCCATCAATATGCTTACCATTCAAGTCAACTAGATGTGTAGTGTCAAAACCTATTTTATTCTTATATATTCTATGAAACAGTATTTATAACTAAGTGTATTACAAAATTTCCTCTAAATAGATATTTAAATGATGGCATTGAAGCCATCTATTGAGATAGAAATGAAGTTGAATTTTAAAAAATATTTTATTAATGGCATAAAATGTCTTTTTATCCCATTAAAACATTATTTTTTAAATTTTTGAAGGTAGGGCAAATGAATATTTTTTTTAATATTGCAAAATATTGGTTTAGCATTTTTCAATGTAGTGCTCTGAAGGCTTATCGCAAAATTCAGTTTACTTTTAAAATTGGTTTTAAAGCTTATTACATTAGGAAAATGATATATAGAACAAGTAGAAGTGCATTAGGAACTTCAGTGATTACATGCTGATACTTATTTTTAACCCTATCTGACAATTATATAGTGGTTTCTGTTGAAATTATACCAATAAATTTCTGTCTTCCCTAATGACAATCAGTTATGCTTACAAATTCCTCAGATGATGCACATTTTAAACTCTTGATATGCAGGATTTAAAATAGTTTCTTAAAGTCTGTTTACATTCTTGTTTTCTTCGTAGTGCCAATACAAGATTTATAGGGGATATATAACATTTTTCTGCTTCCCAGAGAGGAGAGAGTAAGAATCCAAGAAAAGAGGATATTAAATGCTACAGTGAGATTGAGAAGGATTTTGGCTGAGTAATAGCCATTGTATTTGACATTTAATCATTCATTGGTAACTTCGAAGAGAGAAGATCCACTGAGTGAGGTATCAAGGATAACAAGGAGGTTGAGAACCTGGGAGCCAAGAAGAATTATTATTACCTACACAGAAAAAGGGTAGCTTGGAAAGAGTATTGATTTTTTTTGGGGGGGAAAGGTAATTTAATGAGATATGACACAGACTAAAACCCATTCATGTTGGTTCATACTATGTAATTCACTCTGCTATACTGAAAATGAAAAAAGGAGATAAGGTTTATATTCACTATTCATTGAACCAGGGCACAGAGTCTCATAATCTGGGGTCTTCCTACCAAAGTCATCCCATGATTGGTGGCTGTGGGAGGAGGGTGGGAAGGGAAGAAAGATTTAAATTTATCAGGGATGGGGATGAAGTAGATTTTCACAATGAAATCTGCATATCCTCTGGCAGACAAGACAGGCCAACTGAATAGAGTCATAGATTTAGGATCTGAATATTTGATAGAGGCCACTAAATCCATTCATAGAGACTACTAAATATGTCATTTTACAGTTAAGACAATTGAGTTTGCAAAAAGATGAGTGACATGCTTGGGACAAACAACTAATAAATGTCTCAGGTAGGATTAGACCTCCCTTCTTCCTATCTTTAAATCCAGCACTCTATTCAATAATAGATTAAAGGAATAGAATGGAAATATTCATTTTAGATAAAGTCTTCATTTGGATATTGCATGTAGGTTGGGATGCAGCCTATCTTCTCATTCTTGCCTTGGTCACCCCTTGGCATCATAGAATGGATCATGACCCCTTGGGCCATACCACAGTTTGTGGGGTCCAATTTTGGAGGACACAGCATATTATTAGCTAAAGGCAAAGGCATTTAATGTCTTTCCCATAAACCTGATGTGCAGTGAGCCACAAAAATACCCACATCAATACATATAGAGGCTACAGGTAAAAAGGTGCTTACTTTGCCACATGTGTGGCCAATGCACTTTCAAAGAGGGTCAATTAGCTCCTGCAAAGTGACAAAAAACTCCTCTGCTGGATAAAACTTCATGGCATAGTTGTCACCAATGCCTCTTTTTTCAGTTTCTGAAGAAATTCTCAGTAATTTCATACTCCAAGTAGCATAGTAAATAGAAAGCATGTGGTGTGTTTCCTTAGATTTACAAGAGCAAGTTACTTCAGGAAATCCCTCCACAAAATCATGTTATCAACTCTAGAACTTTTTTTCAATTGAGAGTTACTCTGAAATCTGGTGCTGCCCTAGAAATTTTCATTCTCTGCTACAGTGTTTGGTTCAGAGATGAAAATTTCCCAAAATGTCAAGATCCTTGTTCATCTTCTCAGAAGGCTGGTATTCAGGAAACAGTCTCCATCTCAGGAAACATACAAGCACAGTCCCCTATGACTATGTGTTTCTGATGCCAAATGCAATTGCTGATGGTAGAAGATACAAGAAAGAAATCAATTTCACCTTGCTGGAGTATCTAAGAGGTAGGAGGAAGAGAGGTGAATGACTGGATTATATCTCAGAGGTGGCTCAATTTTTTATTATTTCTTAATAGGATCCTGATCTCAGTCAACAGGTTCTCCCTTCTTTCACTGATTACTGAACTCCCCACCTGACTCCGCTCATCCTATAATTTCTAAATATATCAAGGCACTCAATCCATCAGAGGTCCCCTGTAGGAATTGCTCTACTGCATTTAAGAAAATTTTTCCCTACTAGCTGTTATCAATAGATCACTTCCACTTAGCTTGACAAAAAACACTTGATCCTGTTTTAACTCCATTTTAGTTCTATGGATATGGACAAAACACATTTTGTCCCTTTCACTAAAATGGCAAAAAATGTAATTGAAGTTTCTGTATTATATATAAAATTATATTAAATTATACATTATCTATACATCCCAATGACCCTTGATTTGAGTTGTTCAAATTTAAAGAAATAAACCTTAAAATCTTCCTCATGTGTCTAATTAAATCAAAGACAAACAAAAACCTTTCGTTCAATCAGTAATTAAGAATGCCCACTCTAAACAGGACCCTGCAATGCATATTGTGGAATATATAAAAATAAATACAAACCAAGGTCCTTTGCCATATCATTCTTGGGAAGGGGATGAGACTACATGCAGGTACAAAACTTGGATGGTGTAAAGCCAAACATTAGCAGCTTTCTAGAAGGATGCTATTGTGAACACCTTTTACGTTTCTGATTTCATACTATAGTGAACAATCTACTTATTTTATAACAAATCTGAGCAAAACATACACAGTAAATCAAGGTACAACATTCACAATGTTACAATTTATCACCGCTAGTCAAAATACAGCATTTACAACAACTTATCACAGAAAAATGGCCACATAATTTTCACCACAATGGTCTGACAGTTTTGAACAAAGTAATCATTTAGTCAATCAATCACTTAGTAACTCAATCATTCAATCAACTCAATCATTTAATCATCCTTAATAGGCTTACCTCCTTGAGGGCTACAAAATACAATAATCAAAATTCTCCACTCATGGGGCACACTAAGTTACAATATCAGTCACTACTCTGCACTCTCTTAAGGGGTAGTATATAATATACAGACCATCCACCCATCAGTCACAAATAAGTTATCATCTTCTCAGTCAGTACACAGTCTCCAAGTAAAGTCTTCTTTCAGCTTGACTCGGGGTAGTCTCTCCAATTTGCTGGATCCCTTCCATCGTCTCAGCTACCACTGGGGTTCACCAAACTGTCACCTGGGTTCAAAGGCAACCAGGTCCCAGCTCCTTCTCCAGCTTTCCATGTTGTTCCTCTTCCACACTGAAGCTCACAGTGTCTAGTCTACCTTAAATCCTTCACAGTCTCTGTTCCCAGGAAGTCAAGGCTTAACACAGCCACAAATAGGTTCATACCAAGTACCAGTATCAAAGTCATGCTTCCTCAGCCTTGGGCATCTTCCAGGAGAAGCTGTTAGCTCCTCAGCAGAAGCTCTACCTTTACCCAGTTTCCCAAAATCTAAATTATTCTTTCCAGCCTGGTCCCTTCCTCTTCAGCCTCCTTGGTGCTGCTTTTGCCTCTATGAAGCTGATCCCAAGGAGTTCTGACTCTCCCTCTCTTGGGCCTTTCCTTATGTACAGTATTGCTCCTCCCTTTTCATCCCCTTCTTGTTATGTCAGCACCAGGAGTTCTTACTTTCTCTTTAACAGAAGCTTAATTTGAACTACGTGCTAAGTATCTCTTAGCTTTCCAATTCAAAGGGATTTTTCAATTTCATTCCCATTACAGATGGTCAGAGGGAAGGAAAATATGAGTATCTTTTCTGGCATTTGCCTGATGCGAATTCATGACAATACAGTCCCACTACTGACCACATTTCTTTAGGAGTACATATGTTCAGGGACACATGCTCAATAATATCTCATCTAAGAAGCAAGGGACAGTTACATAGGAGTTTATGCTTCATACACATGTATGTACAGACACACCTGTATGTGTGTGTGTGTGTGTGTGTGTGTGTGTGTGTGTGTGTGTGTATATATATACACATGTGGTTCTGGGTGTGTTTTATAAAAAGTCCTCTAAAACTAAACAAGGAGAGTACCATGTGCAATCTTTAGCAAGATCTATCAAAACTATGTTTAATACACACACATCATAAAAGACATTAGAAAAATATTATTAGCTATTAAGCATCACAGTAAATAATCTAGTAGGAATGGCATTTTTATGAAAATACATGTTCTTAAGGCATTTCTAAAAAAGTAATCTTGAGACTGGTGAGGGTGGAGCCAAGATGGTGGCATAGAAGCAGCAGAGTGCCGCAGCTCCTGCACCGACACCTTAGATACATATAAGATACAGCTCTGGGCAGGTTTTGGGGCTCCCAAATCCACAAAAGTGCAGAGAATGTGTCTTTTGCTTAAGGCAGTTCAGCAGGAGGGGCCCATTGTGCCATGCAGGGAGCCGAGGCCAACCCAGCCCAAAACACCCAGCCTGGCTCCAGGGCAGTCAGTAGGGAAAAGCCGCAGCTGCATTTGGAGCCAGTCTATTGCTAAAGGCTAAAAAGTGAATCTAAACGAATTCAAGAGCAACAGAACCCATTGTGAGACTGAGTGGGGCAGATAACCAGCCCAGGAAAGTGTCTACTCAGGTTGAAGTAAAGAGAACGCTGAGCAGAAGGAAGCCGCACCAACATGGAGCTGAGAGCAGAGAACAGCAGACCGAGAAAAAGCCCCAGCCTAGCAGACTCACCCAGCCTGAGACATTTGCAGCCATCCCACCACAGGACAGAGGATCATTGAACTGGGTAGGAAAAAACTTGGGGCCCACAGCAGAGCCAGCAGATTCTGTGGGGGCAATCTGGATGTTTAAACTTATATACCTATACTTCCAGAAGCCAAGATGGAGGAATAAAATTTAGTGGCTCCTCTAAATCCCTCTCAGACCCAGAAAAGTCCGGAATTAAATGTCCTAATCAGAGTAAAATCTTTAATCAGTGGACAAGGCCTAAGACATGGGCACAGCTGAGGAAAGGGGAAAGAAGACAATTACAGAGTCTAAGTCCAGTAGGGTGGAGCCAGCAAGCCCTACCAAGAAAAGCCAATTTAGCACCATCAGGCCAATCAGCAAACAACAGCTCTGCCTCAGGCCTTCAGCTGTAGCTGGCTCTGAACCTGCTTGAGCAGTAGCTTACTGACACAGACTCAGAAACCTGAAGGAGCTAGACCACCTGACCCCCATAAGTTACTCTGTAAGCCTCAGGGTACCTCAGGGGAATCACTGAGAGTCTTGGTATTGGCCTCAGGCTACACACCCAGAGCTTACAACTACCAGACCCCTACCTCCCAGCCTGAGAAGCCCAAGACTCCGACACCCCAGAAGCAGATATCCACTCCAAAATTCCAGGACATACGTGCTCACAATGGGGAAGAAGAAAGCTGTAAAGGCTAGGGCCATCAAATCTTTTTATAGTGAGCAAAAACAAACATCTTCAGAAGGCAACATGGACCCTATAATCATACTGGAGGAAATGCCTCAAGCCCAGAGAGCCTTCTTGGAGGATCTCAAAAGAGATTTTAAAAATGAAATTAGAGAGGAAGGAGATAAATTCAAATCTACAGTGACCAAACTGGAAAAAAATCTCACTGAAGAAATCAGATCTTTGAAAAACAAAATTGGAGAACTAGGACAGGAGGTCCAAAACCTAACCAGAGAAAAATGCCTCTCTAACAATGAAAAAAATGAACATAAGGATAAGGAACTCAAAAAACTAGCTGAGGAAAATAACTCACTAAAAATTAGAATTAGACAAATTGAAGCTAAGGACTCTATGATGCAACAAGTCATTCAAACAAAACATAAAGATTGAAAAATTAGAAGAAAGTAAAAAATATCTCACTCGAAAAGCAACTGCCGTGAAAAACAGATCCAGGAGAAATAACCTAAGAATTACCAGCCTTCCAGAAAGACATGATGAAAAAACCAGCCTGGACAACATCCTCCAAGAGATTGTTAAAGAGAACTGTCCTTAAGTCCTAGAATCAGAGGGAGAAATGGTTATTGAAAGAACCCACCGATCTCCTCCTGAAAGAGATCCCAAATTAAAAATTCCAAGAAATATTGTAGCCAAACTCCAGAGACACAAAGTCAAGGAGAAAATATAGAATGCAGCCAAAAAGAAGCAATTAAAATACCGTGGAACTACAGTCAGGATCACACAGGATTTGGCAGCTGCTACATTAAAAGACCAGAGGGAATGGAATGCCATATTTCATAAAGCAAAAGAGCTAGGACTGCAACCAAGGATCAACTATCCGGCAAGACTGACCATATTCTTTCAGGCAAAGAGATGGTCATTTAATGAAATAAAGGACTTCCAGACTTTCCTTATGAAAAAGCCTGAGCTCAATGGAAAATTCGATCTCCACTTACAAGATGCAAGAAAGACATAAAAAGGTAAACAAGGAAAAAATACACTCACACATACATATACACACACAGATGCTCACACATGCACATAACTTGGCACTCAACAAGAACAAACTGTTTAAATTCCTTTATCAGAAGCAGATACCTGTCAATACTGAAATTTGTATAAATATTGTGACACTTAAAAGGGATAAATACAGAAAGAGGGTGTGGGTAGAAATGAACTAATCTGAAGATTTAAAAAAATGTATTAAGTGGAAGAAAGGGATTGTATTGGGAGAAAAGGAAAAGTAGAGGTAGAAAATGGTAAATTATGCTGCAAGATGAGGCATAAAAAGCATATTAAAGTGGAGGGGTGGGATGGAAGGACATGAGCACCATACGATTGTTACTCCCATTGGTTCTGATTTAAAGAGGGATCAATACAAATGGATAAATTTAGATTCTAACATGAAAAGAAACAAAAATTCATAACAATAGTGGGAAAAGAGGGAGGGAGAGGAGCAATATAAGAAAGGTACTAGCATCGGTTTGCGTTCAACAAGGGAATAACATACTCTGTTAAGAATAAAAATCTATTGTACCCTACAGGCAATAGGAGGGATAAGGGGGCAGAGGTGTAAGAAGGGGAGCATATTCCAGAGGGAGGGGAAGAATAGCAAGGGGGAAGGGTAGTAAAGAAGGGTAGTAAAGGGAGGGAATACTGAGGGAGGGGGTGGTTAAAAAGAAAAACCTTAAGGAGGGAAAGGGAAAAGGAAGACATAAAGGTATAAACAGGGGAGGGAACAAGATGGAGGCAAAGTCACAGATAGTAATCGTAACTGTAAATGTGAATGGGATGAACTCTCACATAAAACAGAGGCAGAGAGCAGAATGGATTAAAAACCACAATCCTACAATATGCTGACTACAAGAAACACATCTGAAACAAGGGGAGACGCAAAGGGTAAAGGTAAAAGGGTGGAGTAGAATATATTATGCCTCGGCAAAAGTAAAAAAAAAAAGCAGGGGTAGCAATTCTTATCTCAGATAAAGCAAAAGCTAAAATAGATCTAATTAAAAGAGTTAAGGAAGGAAACTACATCCTGCTAAAAGGCACCATCAAGAATGAAGCAATATCATTACTTAACATATATGCACCAAGCCATATAGCACCCAAGTTCTTAGAGGAAAAGTCAAGGGAATTAGAGGAGGAAATAGATAGCAAAATGATACTAGTGGGGGACCTCAATCACTCTGAACTTGATAAATCTAACCTCAAAATAAACAAGAAGGAAGTTAAGGAGGAAAATAGAATTTTAGAGAGGCTAGATATGATAGATCGCTGGAGAAAACTGAATGGGAATAAAAAGGAATATATCTTCTTCTCAGCAGTACATGGCACATTCACAAAAATAGACCACGTCCTAGGGCATAAAAACCTCACAATTCAGTGCAGAAAGGCAGAAATATTAAATGCATCATTTTCAGTTCACCATGCAATAAAAATTATATGTAAGAAAGGGCCATGTAAAGATAGGCAAAAACTAATTGGAAACTAAATAATTAAATCCTAAAGAATGAGTGGTTTAAACAAGAAATTATAGAAATAATTGGTATCTTCATTCAGGAGAATGAGAATAATGAGACATCATATTAAAACTTGTGGGATACAGCAAAGGCAGTATTAGGGGACGTTTCATATCCCTGAATGCATACTTGAAAAAATTAGAGAAAATGGAGGTTAATGAATTGATCATGCAACTGAAAAAGCTAGAAAAAGAACAAATTGAAAATCCCCAGTTAAAAACTAAATTAGAAATAACGAAAACCAGGGGGCAGAGACAAGATGGCGGCGTAGAAGCAGCAAAGCACCGCAGCTCCCACACAAACACTCTAAAAAACATAAAATGGGACTCTAAACAGCTCCAAAACTCTCCAAAAGACAGAAAGCACATCTGCTGCTACAGAAAGCTCAACAGGTGGGGCTCTTCACAGTAGTCTGGGAGCCGCGGCTGAAACCCCGGCCTGCTCAGGCCCTGGGGCATCGGGCTAAGAGAAAGGTCAGTGGATTTTGCTGACTCGGGAGGAGAAGAGCAGGTCCAGCCAAACTGCTCCCAGGGCAAGGAAGCAGTGGGAGGTGGCTGTAGCAGCAGGAACAGAGCAGCAGCGGCCTCCATGGGCTGCTTCAGAGCCGTCGGCCTGCAGATAGCAGGGGGGCTGAGGCGATCCATCAGGGCCAAGGGCTCTTGTGTTGAGCGGCCTGAATCTGGATTGTGGTCTTGAATGGTGGTCCTGGGGTGTGCTTTCAGTGAGCCAAAGCTGGGGGGGGGGGCTGCAGCATCCCACTAATACCTGTGGCAGCTGTGAGGGCCCCAGCTATTTGGGACAGAGCTTTCCCCCTCCAGGAAGCAGAGTTCCACAGAGCTAAAAAACCAAATAGAAATATTGAAAGTATTAACTGATTGCCCTTGAAAAAGATCCCAAAAAGAAAACTCCTAGCTATATCATGGCCAGATTTTAGAGGTCCCAGGTGTTGGAGAAAATATTACAAGCAGTCAGGAAGAAACAATTTTAGTATTATGGAAACAAAATCAGAATAACACAGGATCTAGCAGCTTCTACATTAAGGGATCACAGGGTTTGGAATATGATGAGAGGACAAAGGAGTTAGGATTAAAGCCAAGGATCATCTACCCAGCAAAACTGAATATAATGCTTCAGGGGAAAATGTGGAGTTTCAATGAAATAGAGGACTTTCAAGTATTCTTGTTAAAAAAAACAGAGCTGAACAGAAAATTAGACTTTTAAATACAAGAAGTAAGAGACACACAAGGTAAACAGGGAAAAGAAATCTTAAGTAACTTATTAAAGTTGAACTATTTACATTTCTCCATGTAAAAATTATACCTATAATTCATGAGACTTTTCTTAGTTTGAAGATTTGGGAGATTGGGCAGGGAAGCAAACACTTTTGAAAAAGGACAGGGTCAGCCAAGATGGAGGCGTAGAAGCAGTAAAGCACCACAACTCCCACACAAACACGTTAAAAACTCATAAAATGGGACTCTAAACAGATTTTCAAGCTCCAAAACTCTCCAAAAGACAGAAAGTATATCTGTTGCTACAGGCAGCTCAGCAGATATGGTTCTTCGCAGCAGTCTGGGAGCCACAGCCGAAATCCCGGTTGGGTCAGTCACCAGGGCATCGGGCAGGGAGCGGCATCTATAGGAGAGCAGATTGGATGCACTGGAGGCACAGTTCCCGTATTTATCAGGCCAGAAGGGAAAAAAGTGTAGGAGAAAGGTCAGTGGATTTTGCTAACTCGGGAAGAGAATAGCAGGTCTGGCCAAACTGCTCACAGGGCAAGGAAGCAGAGGGAGGCAGCTGTAGCAGCAGGAATGACTGAAAGCAGCAGCGGCCTCCACTGGGCTGCTTCAGAGCCCTCGGCCTGCAGATAACAGGGGGACTGAGGGGACTGATCAGGGACAAGGGTTCTTGCATTGAGCAGCCTGGATCTGGATCATGGTCTGGAGTGGTGGTCCTGGGGTGCACTTTCGGTGAGCCAAAGCTGCAGAGGGGCACTGCAGCATCCCACTAATAGCTCCAGCAGCTGTGAAGGCCCCAACAATTTGGGACAGAGCTTTTCCCCTCCAGGAAGCAGAGTTCCACAGAGCTAAAAAAATCAACCAATTAATAGACTGGCCAACATGAGAAAAAGGAGGCAAAGTAAGAATACCAATAAAACTCTAGAATCCGTTTTTGTAGACAAAAAAGACCTAAGCATGGAGTGGGAGGAAGACAACTCAGTCAGAACT
>JAQQSW010011029.1:0-12858 GCA_028646575.1 Pseudocheirus occidentalis
CTCATTTTACATACGAGGAAACTGAGGAAAATAGGGTTAAGTGACTTGCTGCACAGATAATAAGTGTATGAGGCTATATTTGAACTCACATACATTCTAACTGCCACCTATAGCCACCTAGCTGCCCTGTGGGGGATAGATAAAGATAATAAGGCATTTATGAAGTACTATTTATGAGGTACCTTGATATGCTCTAGGAATACAAATGTAAGAAAAAATAAAGCACCCCTACCCGCGAGAAGCTTATATTCTATTGAAGTAAGCATAAAACTCACCTCTTCATGAAATTTTGATGCCAATCAGGGACTTTAAAATCAAAGGAGTTCATTTGGAACTCCTAGAGATGTTCCATTTAGAGGATCTGTGCTTTCCCCATCAACTGATAGGGTGACAGAAGGGAGAAGAGCTATCTATATCTATAAACTTTCTGATTTTACTCTTTGGCTTCCTAGTAATAGGGATCCCTTGGAGCCCATAAGTGGGCATTCTTTCAAAGCAGAAATCTGGAGGTGAGTTCAGTAGCCTACAAACAAGTTAAGTTGAACTTGAGACAAATGAGATCTAGTTTTTCATCATCTTTTCCTCTCTGTAATATGCTTGCAAACAAGGTCCACAAGCACTTTCCTTGTGCAGACACTCTACTTTGTCCTTTGAGACCATTTCCAAAACATAACTGCTGCAACTCAAGCCCTCTGAACATTTTCCCATCGCCACCAATGCTTGCAGCTCCATACTAGCCTCCAAATTACCAGGGAACATACCAAACTCTAAATGTCACTTTCCCTTTATTATTTTCTGGCATCACAGGACCAGAAATTTAGAGCTAGAAAGAGCTTTTGAAATCCTCAAGTCCAATCGATTCATTTTATAATAGAAAAAAAATGAGGCACAATGATTTAATCATGGTTGTATCAACAGTAAGTAGAAGATTGGATTTGGAACTTGAGTCCTATGACTCCAGATCCAGCATTCTTTGCATTAATGCCTATCCTGCCACCCCCAGAGCTGTAATCACTTACTTCACCTCTATCAGGTTCCAAAATGACAGTAGGAAATCTTGCAAAAGATGCGCACTAGCCCAGTTCTTGCCCTATGCCTTGCTCTATTACTTGTCTTTCTACTGCATTTTTTTCTCCTGCTCTTCTCCCTTCTTTTGTGCTTTTTACCACCCATGACCTCTCTGCCTTCTTACTCCTCCACCTGAAGCCCTCTTTCAGTGGGCTTAAATTATGTCTATTCCAATAACACCTTTGTTAATTGTACAGATGTTTCTCCCATCTTGCAGATTGGGACCCTGAGGCAGGTGGAATTTAAAACAAAACAACAGTTTCCTGTGGTTGTGTTGGTTACCTAAAAACCTGATTAGTATTGATTTCCTGATTTTCATTCTGATTATCTTCCCCTTGGATATCCTTTGTATAGAAGAATGAAGATAAGTGATAAAATTTAGAATTTGTAGCAGATTATAGAGAGACAGGGTGGAATATTAGATGGCATATTAGGACAGAAATCAAAATCAAATCCTATTTACAATGTAATCATTTACTCTGCCTGAGCCACACTTTACCCACCTGTGAAATGGAGGTAATTCTACCCGTAGTAACCACCTCACAGGGTTCTCGTGGGGCTATTAATAGTTCCGCCTCCCTCTTCACACTGATCAAATGAGAAAACATATCTACCATCCTTTGCAAACCTTAAAGCTCTAAATAAATCCTAGCTATAATATTATTATTGCATACATTTTGCATCTTATACACATTATATTCCCCCCCTTACCCCCTGTAAGCTGCTTGAGGGAAGGCATGTTTTGTTGTTTTATCTTTCAATCCCCAGAGGCTAGTACATTACATGAGCTTAACAAATATCTGTAGAATTCAATGCAATTGAAATAAAATAGTTTAAAAATAAACTTGAAATTGGGTATAAAATTTTCAACTGTTTCAATCAGTTATTATTACCCTCTGATGTTCCTGAAGACAGTGACTAGCTCTTCACAGTAATTATTTGTTAATTTGCGGTTCCATTGTAGGTGAGTGGGAAACAAATGGGTTACTGTAGAAAACAAACTGGCTTTCCCATATTAGAGGGCTCCTGATCTTAATTATAGTGAATAGTTATTAAATGGGAAAAGGGCTTAAAGCTCTTCTTGAACAATGGTAGCGATCGTGGTCCTTGTAGGCTTGTCAGAAAAGTCTAACTATTAAAGATTTCTGGAACCCCCTGTTGTAATGCCCAGCAAACAGTTGAAGGCGGCAGTGGTGGTGGGGTGCTTGCAATAAAAGGAGTAAGAGAGACAATTTGGAAGAGAATGCACCAGTTAGTGGAAAGAAATGATGTCTTCCTAAATAGCAGTCTTAGAAAAGGCTGAGTCATTTAAGTCATCATTTTAAACAAGGGACAATTAACAGGATCTCTTTCTCTCAGTCCCTTCTTTGGATTTGTCAGTGCCTGCAGAGGTGTTCAGAGCTTAGAAAGAGGTGATAAATACTAAAAGAGAAGGTAGTTTATTCCATCCCTTCTCAGTGCTGGCTGCATTAATGCTCTGCAGAGGAAGAATCCGTTCTTTATCAATTTCCACAAAGAGCAGGAGTGTTCAAGTAGGGGCAGTGTAACGTAAGAAGCCATTGGAACATCTGCTCCTATGTTTTCATTTTAAAAACTGTAACCAACTGTGTCTAAGGAAGTTTCAATGGAAAGATATTGTGACCAGGAAAAAGTGGGCACTGGACAAATATTTGTGGAAGGAATGAGCTTTGGGTATTTGTTTTCCTTCCTCTTTGATGGTAAGTGACGTATTTTTTGAGACAAATTTTCTAATTCCCAAGCAACAAAGTATTCAGGGAATATTGCTCATCCTTTCAAGGAGAAAAACAAATTTTGCCAGGTTGAGAGGGGAGGGGAGAGGATGAGATTGAGACTTATTTCATAACCAGTTAGTTGGTTTGTTTTTACCCAACAGGGCAGGATGAGATGGTAAGATTTCTGTACTCATGAAGTAACTTATTAAGCACGAAGCAAACTAAATAAAACCTCATCATTCCAGAGGTCAGTGGGAAAAAAGCCTAGCCATTCCATCAGTAAACATATGTTGTCCACAGTCACAACATGGATCTAAATCTTCATATTTTTAATTTATTTTTAGAAATTCAGAGTCCAGAGTGTCACTAAAGATGTTGCCAAAAAGAATTTCAGTTGAAGCCACTAAGCAAGATCCATTTTTAGACCTATTTTGCTAATTATCTATATAGTGATAATGGAAGAAGTTTCTATGGGCCGTTATAAAAGTTGGAGATAACATGGTGGTAGTACATGCTAGGAGCAACCAGTAATGAAGAGCCAGCATGCTCCATTGATATCCAAATAATGTCAAGAGAATGAGGAAAAAGTCACCTTCTTGGGGAGACCCTTTATTGATAATTTATGGGAGCTCATGAGCCAGAGTCATATTTGATGGGCAAGCATATGGCCTGTAGTCTGCAACGTTTGAGGGAATACAGATATTGATGTCAGCTGGGTAGCACAGCGGATAGAGCACCGGGTCTGGAGGCAAAAAGACTCATCTTCCTGAGTTCAAGTTTGGCCTCAGTCACTTACTAGCTGTGTGACCCTGGGCAAGTCACTTAATCCTGTTTGATTTATTTTCCCAATCTATAAAATGTTCTGGAGAAGACAATGGCAAACCACTCCAGTACCTTCGCCAAGAAAACTCCAAATGAGGTTGTGAAGAGTCAGGTACAACTAAGATAACTGAATGACAGATATTAATCAGAACACAGATTCAGAAAAGTGTGGATCCTGTAGAAGTAATTATTGCTAAGAGAACATTAAAAAACAAAATACTTTCTTCAATAATCACACAAGAACATGCATACACAGACCCACCCACAGAGATATTCCCAAAGAGCTCAGTGCTATGTTCGGGCTTGATTAAGTTTTATTACTCTTACTATTGATTAGAACTCTTGAAGCTTATGCTGTTGGAAGGTTAGCATCTGGAGTTCCTGACTCACAACTTTCCAAGGAGCAGTCTATTTCCTGGAGAAACTAACTAGGAAAGTTTCTGCCATGGGTTTACAAGTCAAATGTTTGGAAATTCAGAGCCAGTGTCTACAGGGCTGAGCTTTGACAGCTGAAAATAAGATGTAAATCTCAAAGTGTGAAACCTCCTGACTCTGTCAGTTGGAAAGTTGGCTCTGTGGGAGATGGCCTCCAAGAAGGTCTGTATTAAATATAGTGTTTTTATCATTCTGGTTCATATAAGAACAAGAGTGTGTGTATATGGGTGGGGGAGGATGGAAAATAGAAAAATTTCCATTTCAAAATTAACTCTTCTTTTGGCATTGGCTTTTGTAGGACTAAAGGAGGTTCGTGAGAAAGTTTTCAAATATACTTCTGCTCTCAGAATTTCTTTCTAAGGATGCCAACATATCCTACACCATGGCTTCTGACAAAGATGAAAGCATGCACCATGTAGCATTAAGTCAGATGCAGAGTAGTCCTACTGCAGAGTGACCCATACTCCATGATTATTGTCACATGGACAGGTAGTATGGAGTAATAGAAATATCACTGCAGACAGACTCAAGAGACTTAGGCTTAACTTTCAGGTCTGACACTGTAAGACCAGGAACAGCCCTTAGTTTTATTATCAGTAAAATGGGAACAACAATACCTGGCACTATCTACTTCATAGTGTCATTATCAAAAATTTTATAAACTCTTTCTCTATATACATAAACACATTTACATGCAAACATGCATTTATTTATTCATCCATTTGTTTATTTGTGTCAAAAATCTTATAAGGAATTCCTGGTAAGGAAGCTCCGCCTACCAAGGCAGAGCCACAACTAATCTATAATTTATGATCTTCAAGAATTGTCTCTGCTATTGAGAATTTAAGTCACTTATTACCCAAGTTCAGATAGTCAGGTGGGGGTTTCTACCCTGTTCTGCCTGACTCTGAGGCTGGATTATTCTCCATGATAACACTCTACGGCATTGTAATGATCATTCACAAACATTTTTAAGTTCCTAGCCTGAACAGCAATGTGCCACAGATAGACTTAGAGTCAGGAAGGCTTGGGATCAAATTCTGCCTCTCACACTCATGAGCTCTATGACCACAGGCAAGAAGGTGAACTCAGCTTCAGGGACCTCTTGATGTCATAGAAGGGAGGCACAATTTCTTACACCAGTGAAATCACAGGTTTTAATGTATTGATGCACATGTAGGACACAATGATGAATGCAAGAAATAGAAAGGTTTCTATTATATGGTCCCTACCCTCAGGAGACATGTTGTTTATTTGAAGAGATAGGAAATTGGTATGTGGTAAAGGCAGCTAGATGGTGCAGTGGATTGAACACTAGGCCTGGAGTCAGAAAGATCTGAGTTCAAATTCAACCTCAGATACTTTCTGTGTGACCTTGGGCAAGTCACTTGTTTGCTTCAGTTTTCTCACCTATAAAATGAGCTGGAGTTGGAAATAGCAAACCACTCCAGTATCTTTGCCAAGAAAATTCCAAATGGAGTCATGAAGAGTCAGACATGATTGAAAAATGACTGAAAATCATAATAAGACAATACATAATAAATGCCAAAGAAGTGATAGGACAATGGATACTACCAATATTTAGAGGGGGAAATGATCACTGAGGGCAGGGAGTAGTCATGAAGAACCTGAG
This sequence comes from Pseudocheirus occidentalis, assembly GCA_028646575.1. NCBI lineage: Eukaryota > Metazoa > Chordata > Mammalia > Diprotodontia > Pseudocheiridae > Pseudocheirus > Pseudocheirus occidentalis. Next base: position 5,692 of record JAQQSW010011029.1, read on the forward strand.
CTGAAAACAGAAACAGTGTTAGAGAAGGGGGAGTATGTATTCATTCTGATGTAAGCAGGGACTGCCGTGAAGCACTGGGAGAAAAATTTATAGAGAGTTTGGAATTGGGTCATGAGTAGCTTTGTATACTAAGTGAAAGAATATATTAATAATTGTAATGGACACTTTAAAGTTGGCAAAGACAATATGTGTATAAACACATATATGCACACGTTTGTATTTATACAAATATGTATATATACACATACATGTATTGTGTACTATGTACTAAATGTTATATGGCAAATTGATTGATCATATTATATTGATTAATTTACATTTGTGTATATATCTATATATCTTAAAGTGCTATACCAATGTTAGCTAAACAATAATAATAATAGCCGGCTTTTATATAGCACTTTTTTTGCAAGTTTTGCAAAGCTCTTTGTGAATATTTTCTCATATCTCATTTGATTCTCACAGGGACCCTATAAAAGTAGGTGCTCTTATTCCCATTTTACAGGTGAGTAAACTGAAGCAAAAAGAGTTTATGAGGGAATTGCCCAGGATTATACAGTTAGCTAATGTTTGCTGAACAACAATAACATTGTATATGGCTCTTGAGAGTTTGCAAAAGTCTTTTTACACAGATGATCTCATTTGATCATCCCAACATCCCTGGAAAGTAGATGCCATGACTGCCTATCTCCTTGTTACAGATGAAGAACTCGGAGAAAGTAAATATCCCTGAGTGCAGGGACTGCCTTTTCTCTTTCCTTGAGTTCCTCAGGGCTTGGTATACAGTAACCAGGTTCCTAATGTGTGGTCATGGTTTGTCCTTCATTCTCAAAGAAGACCATGACATCAGGGAGATGATGATGTGACTTTCAACTGACTTGGATTCGAGTGAGGGAGATCTGTGCAAGGTCACCAGTCTCACTCTCTCCAGTCATCTGGGCCCAGTGGCCAGATATTGATCAGGATGAGTGAAGATGGCCCAGGATGTCAAATGTTTGTTGACTGACTGACAGAGAGTCTGAATAGACTTCCTAAGCTCTAGGTCTCTGTGACATAATTCTGCATAGACAGCGAGGATGGTTGGAGGTTTTTGAACAGGTGGTAATAGAGATTACAAAGTAGTTGTTTAGGTCCTCTCCAGTTCTCAATTTTAGATTCTGCAATTCTTTGAATAGTGATATGGGAATGACAGCTTATGAGGACTTCTAAGGGCGCTACTCTAATATAGCCTTTCCTTTATTAGAGATTATTAATTTGGACACTATGAATTTGTATTTTAAAATATTTTTACATATAATACAATTGATTTTCTTTGTGATCCTGTGAATTTTATTTTATGCATTTAAAAACATTCTTAGAAGGGACTTCACCAGACTGCCAAAGCCTTGTCTATGACACAAAAAAGATTGAGTAGTTGATTTAAAGGGTTATTTTTAACAAATCCACTTGCTACTTTTTTCATACAAACACAGAACTTCCCTATTTCCCCTTCTGCTCCTAGGATTTTTTAAAAATTTTGTCTTTCAAAAATAAGACACTGTCATACTAATCCCTCCTTGTTTTGTTTTCCCCCTCCCCCAGTTCTTTAAATTATTCCTTAATCTAAGCTGCTAGTACCCTAATTCAGGCCCTCATTGCTTCTAGCCAGTACAACAATAAAGAATTTTCCCCATTTCCAGTCTCTCTACCACTCCAAACATCTGATTAATTAAAAAAAATCTTTCTGATGTACAGAACTGATGATGTCTCTCCTTTGCTTTAAAATCTTAAGGGACTCTCTATTGCCCTTAGGATAAAATCCACGTTCTTGCCCTTAAATTTACCCTTACACTCCTCCTCAATTTGACTCCAACACACATTCCCACCTTATTTGACATTGATCTCCTTCACTTCCTAATTTTCCTGTCCATCTAGACTGTCCCCCAAATTCCACATGACATTATGACCTTCCCATATTTTAAGTAATTAATTTATTTTTAGTTTTTGACATTCACTTTTATAAGATTTCGAGTTCTAAATTTTCCCCTTCCCTTTTTCCCCCCTCTCCAAGACTGCATGTAGTCTAATATAGGCTATACACATACAATCATATTAAGCATATTTCCATACTAGATATGTTGTGAAAGAAGAATCAGAACAAAAGAGAAAAACCATGAGAAAGAAAAGAGAAAAACATAGGGTGCTTCAGTGTGCATTTAGACTCCATATTTCCTTCTTTGGATGTGCATACTTTTTTCATCATGAATGTTTTGGAATTGTCTTAGATTATTGTATTGCTGAGAAGAGGTGAGTCTATCAAAGTTAGTCATCATACAATGTTATTACTATATACGAAGTTTTCCTGGTTCTACTCACTTCATTCAGCATCAGTTCATGTAAGGCTTTCCAGGTTTTTCTGAAATCTGCCTGCTTATCATTTCTTATAGCTCAATAGTATTTCATTCCATTCAGGTATCATAACTTATTCAGCCCTTTCCTAGTTGATGGGCATCCCCTCAATTTCCAGTTCTTTGCCACCACAAAAAGAGGTGCTATAAATATTGTTGTGCATGTGGGTCCTTTTTCTTTTTTTATGATCTCTTTGGGATATAGGCCTAGTATCAGTATTGCTGGATCACAGAGTTTGCACAGTTTTATAAATCTTTGAGTATAGTTCCAAATTGCTCTTCAGAATGGTTGGATCAGTTCACAACTCCACCAACAATACATTAGTGTCCCAATTTTCCCACATCTTCTGCAACATTTAAATTTTCCTATTTTGTCACAGTAACCAACCTGGTAGGTGTGGTGTGTTATCTCAGAGTTGTTTTAATCTGAATTTCTCTAATCAATAATAATTTAGAGCATTTTATATGGTTATAGACAGCTTTAATTTCTTCATCTAAAAACTGCCTGTTCATACTTTCCATATTTGTTTTAGGGTATCTTCCATTCATGGTATCAGCTCCACCTTTCAGAACCCTCTTTTTCCTTCAAGGCTCAGGGGCTCCAGGCAGCCTTCTCTGATCTCTCATGAGTCAGAAAGTAATTCTTGTTCCTCAAATGTTCTTGCAGGAGTTCGTCTGCATATTTTTCTTTGTTCTAGTAACTTTGAATTCTGGTTTACTTTCAATTATATCAATCTATGTAAAAATCTCTCATATTTTTATAGTAAAACATAAGCTCTTTAAATACAATGACAGTGTCCTTTTGAAATGTGTATATTCTTAGTCCCTAGCCTGGTGCTTTTCAGCTAATAGATATTGAGTGTTTGCTAAACGTAATATTAGACTACATGACTATGTAGTCCTCTAGGAACTACACTAATGGCACCCTTCTAATATACCAAATTTATATTCCTAAAACAAGTATGTTCATTACTATGCTTCTCAAGAAGCTCCAATGGTTCCCTATTGCCTGAAGGGAAAACACAAACTCCTGTTTGACATCTAAAGAAACCTGGATCCATCTACCTTTCTGATATTACTGCCTATCACTCCCCTTTTCACATCCTACAGTCTAGCCAGACTAGCTTACTTACTGTTTCTTATACAGAACATTCTATAGCTCATCTGTATGCCTCTGAGTGACAGGCTTCCTGCCATGCTGAGGATGTACTTCCTCCTCACCTCTTCCTTGGAGAATCCCTACTGTATTTCAGGTTTCAACTCAAGCACTCTCTCTTACATAAAACTTTTCTTGGTTTCCATAGTTTCCCCCCACCCATGTTACTGTTACATGTTTTTGTATTTTGTTATCTGATTTGTTTTTGCCTCTAGCTCCTGGCACAGTGCCTGGCATATAGAGGATGCTTAGCAAATGCTGGTTAAGTACAATGAATCTCAGTTACCAAATATCCAGAGATCTAGGATTCTTTTAGAGGTAGGGTGTTAAGTAAGCATGCATTCAGTTATTCTAGAATTAGATAGGGCTGAAGAAGGAAAGGAAATGACGGTCAACCTTAAGTCATGAAACAGAACCAGAATCTCTATCTAAGAAGGAACATCTCATAAAAGCCTATAATTAGTTATATGGCTTAAGAAACTGAAGTTCAGAGAAGTTGAATGTTCTATGCAAAATCACAAGTTGTAGCAGTGCTACTTTTTAGGAGATGTTCAATTCCTGAAGACACTGAGATTATATCTAGAGTTTTGGTCAAATGAGAGGCATAGTCAGAGGATAAAACTTGAAAGAATACATGCCATGTCTATGCCACTCAATTGGTAGAAGCCCACACCAATGTTATGCCATTAAAACTAGGATCTAGGATCCAGGGCAGCCTCCTACCCCATTCCATCCCTCCCCAAACTCCCACCCTGAGAGAATAGAATGGCTCCTGTCAGCACTCATTGAATAGATCATGGAGTTAGGAGTGACCTCTGATTCCAACCTGTCCAACCCATAACTGGAAAAAAAAAAGAATCCACTGTAGCTGACACTGAGTCTGACAGCATATACAATGCTTAGCATATTCTGTAGGTGAGAAGAAAAAGTGTGTCAGTCAGTGCACAAGTATTTATTAAGTGCTTATTATGTGTGAAGTCAATGTACTGTGCTACTGAGAAGTGGTCAACCCCCTTTTGCTTGAAAACTCCAGTGAGGGGGAATCCATGAAAGTTCAAGTTGTAAAGTTTTTCCTTGCATCAAGTCTAAATTTACTTTCCCGCAATTTTGGCCCATTGATCCTAGTTTTACCCACTGGGACCAAACAGAGTAAGATTAATTCCTCTTTCATAGCACAGCCTGTCAAGCACTTGATGACCACTATAATGTTCCCCAAGGGTCTTCTCTTATCCAAGTAAACTATCCCTTGTGTGTTCAATTGATCCTCATATATTATGGTCTCCAGGCTTCTCTCCATCCTGATAACCCCTATCTGGATGTACTCCAGCTTTTCTATGGCTTTCCTAAATCATGATGCCCCAAACTGTGCACATATTGTTGTTACCATATACAATGTTCTCTTGCTTTTGCTCGTTTTATTGTTCATTACTTTACACAAATTTTTCCAACTGGATGTGATCTGACTAGGGCAGAGTACAAAGGGATGATCACATCTCTTATTCTGAATACTCTGCCTCTCTTAATGCAGCATAAGGTTATTTTATTTATTTATTTGTATTTATTTAAGGTTATATAGTTATACAGTTATTTTGGCTGCCATGTCAAAATCTTGGCTTATGTCTTATTCAAATTCAATGATTTTTTTTCCCATTGCCTATTATATCTAATTATATTTGGCTGATCATTCTAGCCTGCTGAGATGAATGAATGATTGAAAATCATTTACAAAGTATTTACCATGAAAAAAATACTGTGCTAAGCACAACATACAAAAAAGAGAGGAGTCCTCTCTCTCTCTCTCTCTCTCTCCATATATGTGTGTGTGTGTGTGTGTGTATGTGTGTGTGTGTGTGTGTGTGTGTGTGTGCTTTAAGGTTTGAAAAGCACTTCACAAATACGAGCTTATTTTGTCCTCACAACAACCTGGGAGCTAGGTGCTATGATTATCTCATTTTATAGATTAGGAAAGAAAAGAAGACAGAGGCTAAGTGTCCACCAGACACTTACTTAGTAAGTGGTTGTTAGATTTTGTTGGGGTTTTTTTGGAGGGGGGAGGGCAGGGCAATTGGGGTTAAATGACTTGCCCAAAGTCACAAGGCTAGTAAGTGTTAATTGTCTGAGGACAGATTTGAATTTAGGTCCTCCTGATTTCAGGGCTGGTGCTCTATTCACTGCACCACTTAGCCACCTCTAGTAAGTGTTTTGAAGCCACAAAAGCTTAGAAGGTTTTATAGTTTCATCCAATTATTGATCAAAAGAAAATCGATGAATAATAATGACCCATGGGCAGATCCTTGGGGCATTATATTACAATCTAAGATGATATCAATCCATTAATTATACCCATTCAGGTATAGTCTTTTAACAAGATTCTTTATCTGTTTCCTTATATATTTCTGTCTCTCTTGTCCACGAGGATAGCATGACAGATCCTGATATAACTGTCTCCTCAAGAAATAGAGATAGGATCAGTATAGGACTTAACAAAAATGAATTTCACCTCAATTTTTGAATTTTATATGTGAAGCCAATGTACAGTGCTACTGAGAAGAGGTCAACCCACTTGAAAAATTTGCCAACAGCCAGCGTTGACCACACTACTGAAAAATGTTGAAACATGTGTCATGGTCAGACTTTTCCTGCTCTAGCCCTTCAGTGACTTCCCTCTCTAGAGGCTATTCATACCCTAGCCTTGCCTTGTTTGTGTATATCTGCTTACCCATACCTTGATGATATGTATGGTCACTTGACTGTTACAATCTAATTTAATTGGACTTAGTTTTGTTTTACTCAATGTCTAGCACATAGCTAATGCTCTTGAACCCTATACGTTAAAAGTCAAGAAGACCTAAGTTGGGGCGGAGCCAAGATGGTGGTGTAGAAGCAGCAAGGCTCTGCAGCTCCTACGAAACCACCCTAAATACCCATAAAATATGACCCCAGACAAAGTCTAGGACTCTCAGACGCACAAAAATACAGAAAACACGTCTCTCGCAGAAGGCAGCTCGGCAGCAGGGGCTCATCACACGGGCCCGGGAGCCAAACCTGGCCCAGCCTGAAGCCAAGACCATGGCCAGGCCCAGGTTGGTAGGAAGGAACTGAGCTGAGCCAAGCCGAGCTGTGTAGCAGCCAGTCTGCAGGAGAGAAGATCTACAGCCTCCAGCATCTCCACATCTACCAAGGCATGAAGAACAGGGATTGGAGAGGGGCAGCTGCAGGCCGGCAGGCTGGGAGGTGAGACCGGCCCAGCCGGAAAACCAAAATGTCGGGCAGGCCCCAGGGTGGCCAGGAGGAGCTGAGCCGCCCCAAGCCACAGCTTGAGTCCACTTCAGAGAAGCTCTAAAGCAACTGAGGGAATCTTCACATCCAGCAAACCAGGATCAGAGGCAGTCAGTGAAAGTGAAACTTTGAGGCTTAATTTGGGGGAGGAAAAGCAGTTAGGCCAATCTGCACCTGGGGTAAGGAAGCAGTAGGGGAAGGGAACTGCTGGAACCGGCGGTGGCCCCCACTGGGCTGCTTCAGAGGCCCTGGCCTGTGGACTCTGCAGCGGGGCTGAATCAATTGATCAGGGCCAAGTGCTCTTGTGTTGAGCGGCCTGGATCCAGATTGTGGTCTTGGGTGGTG
>JAQQSW010011031.1:0-12857 GCA_028646575.1 Pseudocheirus occidentalis
GAGGCAGAAATTAAAGATATCTTTAAGCATATGGAAAAATGCTCTAAATCACTCTTGATTCAAGAAATGCAAATCAAAACAACTTTGAGGTACCACATCTCACCAGTCAATTTGGCTAAGATGACAAAACAGGAAAATGACAAGTGCTGGAGAGGATGTGGAAAAATTGGAACTCTAATGCATTGTTGGTGGAGCTGTGAACTGATACAATCATTCTGAAGGTCAATCTGGAACTATACTCAAAGGGCTATAAATAATTGCATACCCTTTGACCCAGCAATACCACTTTTGGGGTTATATCCCAAAGAGATCATAGAAGTGGGAAAAGGTCCCATATGTACAAAAATATTTATTGCAGCTCTCTTTGTGGTGGCAAAAAACTGAAAATTTATGCCCATCAATTGGGGAATGGCTGAACAAGTTATTGTATAAGAATGTGGTGGAATATTATTGTGCAATAAGAAATGGGAAGGAGATGGACTTCATGTTTACCTGGAGAGGCCTATATGAATTGATGGCAAGTGAGAAGAGCAGAACTAGGAAAAATTTGTACACAGTCACAGATACATCATATGTGTGACAACCAACTTTGAAAAATTGTACTCCTCTCAGCAACCCACAGTTAAAAGACAACCCTACAAGTCTCAGGATGGAAGGAAATGTCTACATTCAGAGAAAGATCCAGAAAGACCAGAGTTTAAATGAAGACTGAACAATGCATGCTATCATTCTTTTCTATGTTTGGTTTTTGTTTCTCTTTTCTCCTTGTTCACTCCATTGACTATAACACCAATATAACCAGACTATTGTACAGTTTGAAAGAGTTTGCAGATCCTATACATGATTGCATGCCACCATGGTAGGGGTGGGGGGGTGGAGAGGAAGGGGAGAAAAATCTGAAACTCAAGTGATTCTGGAACTGAATCTTGCAAACTAAAAGTAAACAAACAAGTCAATAAAATAAAATTATATATATATAAAATTAACATTCCTTTGGGCAGAGCACTGGCAGGTAAGGGTATGATATCCTATGTGAACTGAAGGAGAGGAGGGAGGGAGAGGAAGGAAAAGGAAGGGGGAAAGTTAGGGAAAAGGAAGGGGAAGAAAAATGGAAGGGGAAGGAAAGGAAAAAGGGGAGGAGAAAGGAAATTGAGTGAAGGGGTTTTTTGAGCACTTTACTCATCCAAATCAATTAATGAGCATTTATTTAGCTTCTACTTTGTGCCAGCCACCATGTTTGGTGCTGAAAAAACAAAGACAAAAATTAAACATATTTATTCTCATGGACTTTAAACTCTACCAATGTGTAGCCAGAAAAAATTAAATATATATATCAGATCCAGAAGAAGGGAGCACTTGGCATTTGGGGAAATCAGGGAAAACTTCATGTAAAAGACAGTGCTTGAGCTGAGTCTTGAAAGAAGTAAAAAAAAAACTGCATGAGATGAAGAAGGAATGAGTTATAAGCACAGGAACAGTGCGAAAGGGAAGAGATTGGAAATGAAATCTAGCACATAAGGAACAGCAATAAGGTCAGTTTGGCTGGACTGTAAAGTTCAAGAAGGAAAATAATATCTAATGAAGTTGGAAAATAAGTTAAAGTCAAATTATGAAGTGCTTTAAAAGCCTAATGGGAGAGTCCATATTTGATTGTAAAGTCAAAAGAGAGTGATTATAGTTTATTGAGTAGGAAAGTGATATAGTTAGATTTGTACTTAAGAAAAATTATTTTGCCTTATAAGAAAGTAGGAGGTGGATGGGGAAGGGATATAAGAGAGAGCAGATGGGAAAAGAGGGAATACTGAAGGGATATTCAGTATGCTTGCTATCTTGGGGTAGAGGTTAGGAGACAGATGGGGAGAAATTTTTAAAAACTCAAAATCTTGTGGAAATAAATGTTGAAAACTAAAAAATAAATAATTTTTTAAAAAAAGAAAAATTATTTTGTCAGCTTTGTGATAAACAAAATAAATAAAGAGAAGTAATGAACATTCATTAAGTACCTACCGATGAGGTACAGGCTCTGGGAACTCCCTTGAACTCTGATTGAATCTTCCCACTCGATCAGGCATTTGTCTGATGCCATAAAGCCTTTCATCATAGCTAGGCCCAAATCTCTTATCTTACTAGCCTAACCTTCCATTGTCCATCTATTTCCCACCCTTGAGCCTATCAAAATATCTATTCCCAAATCAACTGTTACACCCTTGAACTGGCCTAGCCCACCATCGTCTGTCCAGGCTCCAGGTAGCCTCCAGCATCTTCACTCATTTATTGGAGTCTGACCTTATTAACTCCTCCTGGAGACCCTCCCCCCCCTCATTACTGGAGTCTGACCTCAGCTGACTCCTCCTGAAGACCTTCCCCAAGCTCCTCCTCTAAACCACCCTTAGATTCCTCCCACAACCTTTCTGTATATAAGACTCCATCTTGCCTCCATGTGGGGTGAGAGTGCCATAGAATTTTCTAGCACAGACTTGCTTTGTGTCTAGTACAAGCCCATTTGTTCAATACAAGCCTTACAGATACCAAGGCTCCTTAAGAGTCTACCCAAGATGGAGAACTTTTAATAAACCTTACTTTTACTTGAGTAAGACAAGACTTGAGTCAAATTCATTAGTCAGGACCTGGTGTATTGGTATTTTGGGGCCTCGAGCACCACTAACTCTATACTTCATCATTTTGTGATGAACCTCTTCACCTACTATGTGCCAAGCATTATGCCAAAAGGGGTGAGACTTGAGTCAGATAGACCAGCTGGACCAGTACAATTGCCCAGGTGAGAAGTAATGAGGATCTGACCTAAACTGATGGTTGCTTTGGTAGTAAGAAAAGAATGTGAGAGATGTCGTATAGATTAAAACAGAAAGATTTGTAACTGCTTTGATATATGGTTTGATAGAAAGTAAGAAATTAAGAATAATACTACCACATAGAACTGCAAGACTGGAAGGATGGCAGTGCATAATAAAAATAGGGAGGTCAAGGAAAGGGATGGATTTGTGGAGAAAAGAGAGAAATAATGACTTCTGGGTATACACTTGCTGAATTTGAGAAGGTAGTTAATGATGTAGAATTGAAGGTCAGGAAAGAGATAAGGGCTGGGGGTTGTAGACCTAGGAGGCATCCCCAAAGGTGATAATTGAATCTGTGGAACAGATGAAATCACCAAATAAGAAAGGCCACATCCAAACAAAGCAAACCAGATGTAGGTGTGGTAGGAATCAAACAAAAGTTTAATTTCAGAGTGAGGAAAATGTAAGCAGAAGACCCCCCTCCTGAGAAGGAGAACTAACATGCTGGGCAAAGGCAGGGCTTATATACAAGAAAGGTGCTAGACCACAACACAATCATTCTTAGATCTCAAGTAAACAATTCCCATGGTTGACATTCTTGGGCTTGGGTCCCATGGAAACAGTCTCTCAAGTCTTAAGGGTATAGAACCTTGTTATTGTTCAGTAGGTTGTAGAATGAGAGTTAGCATGACAGAAACAGGAGTGCAGTACCTGGTTCAGATCACTTGGCAGTTACATAAGCACAGGGATTGTGACCATGTCAAGAGATGTGATGGATGGCTTTAGGCTGCAGTACATCACTTTCTTCTGATTCTCAGGCCCCTGGAAAATAGGGGGAGCTCCAACACATCTAAATAATTATTGATTAATATGAAAGTCATAAATCCCTTAGTGAATACCTGATGCTGTTCAAAACAACACACTTTGCCAGAAAGTGAGACTATCCAGAGCACAAAGGATTGTTGTTATGCCAAGTTTAGGACGCGGCCTGCTTGTTGAGCACCCACGATCATGATAAAGACCACGACTATAAATATTAATATAGTTGCATGACACTAAATCACAAAATATAACCAACTCTCCATATAGAGGACAGAAGCAAAGTATTTATTAAGACACCAGTAAACCAAATCTCAAAACCAGTAAGGCCCCCAAACCCAAAACATAGTACCAAAGAAGTTAATAAACCATAACAGCACAGAGTCATAGCATCCTTTAGCCTTCCCACAAACCAACACAAGCCTAATGGTCCCAGCAAGTGGCAAAAAAAAAAGCAATTTTTATTCACAAGCCTATCTGTCTCTCTGCCTGAGACCTGGGAGGCATGCTCACCTCCCATTTAGTCTAGCTCTGACTCCCAGTTTCCTGTGGCTCTGCTCCACCCTTCAGCAAACTCCTTTTACCACAGGCTCCATGTGACTACATTCAGCCTATTAGGGGGCAGAGTTTACTTTCAAAGGAGGGAAGATCTTCAAATTCCCATTCCCATTACATTCTATCCCAAGATCTTTCATGTTCCTTACGTGGCAAAAATACATTAACAATATATTTCATTACATAGATTAATGAGAGCTTAGAGATAACTGGTGGAGTAACTGGTGTCAACAGAACTTTGCAGCAATATAATAGGGATAATAGAAAATAAGCACATAAAAAAATAGCTTAGGGTGGGGACTTGGCAAAAGCACCCCATCCTTTCCCCCCTCGAAAAAATGGAGCTCAAAATCTTGGGGTAAGGGGTGAAGGTCTCTTCTCCAAAGCTACTTCATTCTGAAATTGGATATAGAGCTGTCCCTACCTCAAGAGGTCGCTTTAGAGAGGTCAGTTCATTAATTGGCATCCAAAGCTTGGTCAACACCACATCCAGGAGTTCCCATTTAAAAAGTCAGTTCTTTAGCTGGGATCTAGAGCTCAGTTGACTCCAGTTCTAGGAGTGGCACATCACAGTCATGGACAGGGGGTGACATTTGGTTTTAGTAATCAGGCATCTGCAGGTAGAGGGTACTGAGCCTGCAGGAAAAAAATCTCACAAATAAGTTTAATGACAAAAAGCCAAAAAGAGACAAATATAGGGTCAACCATGCTTCTGAAGTCCATGAACTCACTATCATAGCCTCATTCATGATAGAATACATGAGTTAAAGGTACAATTTGACAATCATCTTCTCCTGAATAAACAATAGCCATGGTATTGTCTTTCCCATGTGCTATAATCTCTGCAGCCTTTGGAACATCATCTGGCTTCTACTTTACCCATACTTTAGTTCCCAATTTTATTCTATTAGTAGAGCCAAACTTTTCAGTTCCTCTGATAGTTATTTCAGAAGGAGGGTCAGTTTTCACAAGGGGTATTGTTTCACAAGGAATAATAATCACTTGAATTATTCTATCATTTTTACAAAACTATATGGGTTCTTAACTCAAGTTCTGCAATGTTACCATAATTTCTCCATGATAATTAGAATCTATTACTCCAGCCAATATGTGTATTCCTCAAACTGCTAAACCTGATTTAGGTAATATCCACCCAAAATTATTTTTAGAGATTCTCATACATATTCCAGTAGAGATGTTAAGAAGTTAAGAAGGCCAAGGGAAGTCTTAAAAAACAGGGCATATTAGAGTGTATGTACAGTTAGTAACCATGAAACAGATGATGATCCAAGCAACAGAGACTGAAGAGATTTAGACAAGTAGAGGAAAACATCAAGAAAGGAGTGCCACAAAAATGCAAAAAAGAGAGAAGATCCAAAAGGAGAGTATGGTCATCAATGTTAAATGCTTCAGGGAGATAAAGAAGGTTGAAAACAGAAAATCGCTTAGATTTAGCAGTTAAGATGTCATTTAGTACCTTTGGAGAGAGTATGATGAAATCAGAAGCAAAAATTGCAGATGATTTAAATGAGAGAAAACAGGAAATTGAGGGCAAGAATACAGAGAGCTTTTTTCAAGGAGTTTGGCTGAGGAAGGGAAGAAAGATCTCAGATAACAGTTAGTGGAGATGATAGGATCTAGTAAAGATTTTTAAAGGATGGAGGAGACTTGGATGTGTATGTAGGTAGCAGGCAAGGAACTAGTAAAAAAGGGAAAGATTTAACAGAGAAAGGGGATGATAGTGGGAACAATCTTATAGAGAAAAAGAGAGGGAATGGGCTCAAGGATATCTCTAAGGGTTTGGCCCTCAGAGAGTAGAGGGGCTTTATCTTTATCACATACTGGAGAAAAAGAGGAGATCATGGGGGAGTGAAGGAGCTGTGACATGAGGGTGAAGGATATAAAAGGAGGTCAAAATAAGGAACATTAATTTTCTTAGTAAAATAATGACACATGATCCTTTGCTTAAAGGAAAGATTATGGGGTGTTATTGGAAGCTGAGAAGTGAAGAGTTTGAAACAACTGCTATAGTAAGTAGGAGAAAAAAATTAGGAAGGCATAAAAGAATTGCCTTGCTTCAATGAGGGCCCATTTGAGAAAAGTTAACTTGTAGAGCATTGTTATGTGACTCACCCTAACTTTATTCACCAGCATGTGAAGGGGAGCATAAAAGACTATAGAAATAATCCAGGAGTTAACTCAGCCCTCTCAAAATAACAGTGGGTGGCCATAATCCAAAAACCACCATAGAATTACACAAGGGTGTTATGTTAGAAACTTAAAACATACTCAATAAATTCTCTCTCTTTCTCTCTCTCTCTCTCTCTCTCTCTCTCTCTCTCTCTCTCTCTCTCTCTCTCTCTCTCTCTCTCTCTCTCTCTCTCTCTCTGTCTCCATTTGCAAGTTGAGTCAGTTCATTCAAACTTGGGACTCTCTGCTCCTGGGGGTTCCCCATACTGACATTGAACTTGGAGTGGACACTTGATCAGTTTAACCCTACTGCAACTTTAGAATTCCTAAGCTCAAGAGATCTGCCAGCCAACCTGGTAACAGGTACTACAGATGTACCCAACAAATGAGGCTTTAAACAATGCATTAAAAGCACATTAGTTAAGATAGAGCTATCTATTTGACCTTAATTACTAGCTTCATGTCAAATTTAAAAATATTACAATATTATCCAGAAAAAAAAATCACTGCAAATTGTGCTAATTATAGGGGCTCCATATATTACTATGATGATAAATGTGGCTATTAACATAAAAATTGTGATTTATTTAAGCCAAAAAATGAGAGTTAATTGCTCTCCCATTTCAATGGAGTCATGGGCTGTCCATAGTCTATATGGTCACTGAACCTGGGCATATCTAACATTCCTAGAGAGTCATCAGTGGTAGAATTCATGGTGTGTAGGATGAGATCAGGGAGGAACAGAGATGGAAGCCAAAGTTTGTGTAAAAAAGCATGAGCAAGCAGACAAGTAAACTGAATTGTTCTAGCAGAATTCTGCAGTGAGGTCACCCAGCCATCTTCATGATAAGATGTGTAAGACCTGAGGTTCTGATCGTAGCCCAGTTTATACACTGGGTCCATCCATCAGGCTGGGAGTCCCTTCCTTGAAAAGGTAGTTTTACCTGAAGAGTCTTGAGTAATGAAATCCAGAAGTGAGACATTAAATGAAGGCCCCATTCAAAAGAAATGTGAGAGGGGAGATTATGGACCAAGAATCTTCTTTCAGGAATGGGCAGGTAGATTTGGCAATTGTGGAAGCTCCAACACAGGAGAGGAAATGGAACATCTTGATAAGGGCATCTGCCATTACTGGAATGGCATAATTGCCCTGGATGAGAAGCAAGCTCATGACCAAGTCCAACATCACAGCCACCTGGCATGGAGGGAAGTTGCCAGGGACTGTAGCAAACCTTCCAGCCCCAACAGTGCTCTTGGCTTAAACACAGTTCTTGTTAGATGAGACATGCCAGTGGACATTGTATTACATGACCACCAAAACTCCCAGCCAGCAGCACACAAGATTTTACATGTGCCAAGGTGGTCCATTTTAGGGCTTTCTCAGTAAAAGCAGAGTGCTACCAATTAGGCCCCTCTAGGGTGAAGATATATAGGTTTGTATAAGAAACAAAACTCATCTGGAGACTGGTTCTCCTGCAGGTGCTGGAGTCATGCCAATTTGAATAGAGGCAGCCTCTCCTCCATATGGGCATCCTGATATCAGCTCAGATCCAGTAAGTCCAGCAAAGGATGAGTCATTTGGAAGTTTATGGTATACACTCCAGGGAGTCCTGATTTGGTGGTTTATGTACTAAGTGTCCAAATCCCAATTTCTACTTGAATGCATTTGCCTAATGTTTGTGATGTTCTGAAAAAAAGAAAGAGAATAAAATTAACACTTCAGTTTAAAAAAAATAGCACCCAATGGATCTGATGTTAACTGAGCTGTTGGGCTATCTGGCAGAACTCCAAATTCTTATGGTCATCATAAAGAGTAATGGGGTACTGAGCTAGCTACCCATCTCAATACATTTTCTACATACCTCAAACATAGTCTGTATAATAAATATCTCTTCTCATGTAGTACATTTCTTTCCACCCAAGGCCAGCTTACAGAAGTATTTGCAGAGCTATGACATGGGGTGGAGACAGGTGGGTGGAGGAGGAAGCAGAGACTGAAGAGGATGTCTCAAATACAGCCATATCTATCTTTGTAATAAATGCTGAGGGTTTGGAAATATTAAGATAGAAGTCAAGATAAACTGACACTTGAGATCATTCAATGTACCTTCTCTTACAATGTCTGATAGAAGGCTTAGAATTTTCAGCAGCAAGAGATGCAGTCAAAGTGGGAAATCTAGTAATAAAGGGATAGTGTGGAATTGACTGCTGCTCCCTTTTCTTCAAATAACTTAGTACATTTCCATCCAATCTAAGTAAGTACTTTAAGGGCATAGTTGCCCTGGATGCTTACATTTTCATGGCACTGTTCTCTTGGTCTGTCCCAGAAGGAAAAACAGAGGTAGGCACATCAAAATAATATGGAGATGCTCTCCTGATCACTTCAGCTGTTTCATGACCAACACTTTCAGGGAGATAGTGGACAACAGCCTGATAAATTAGATGACTTTAAACCTGTGTTTCAATCCCACACTATCTCACACTGTAACTCAAATTCATCCAGTAGTTAGCCAGAGTTAGCTCCCAAAGTTAGCTCCCAAAGCACGGTTATAGCTTCCCACAAAATTAAGGAACAACTAAAGGGATTTCATTGATGAAGGTATCCTCCATTTTAAACAATCTATCTTGCATACACTCATGTATGTTTTCTTTATAGTCCATTATGTGTCCCGGTAATGGCATCTCTTTCTTTGCATTTCTCCATTTTGGCAAATGGTATTGGAATAGATATTAAAAGATGACTCATAGCAATTGAGTATGCCCTTGTCAGGATTCTGAGAGCAATTGAAATAAACCCTCCCTCCACTACAATACCCACAATACAAAAAGGTTTTTAAAATGGAGTTTAGGAACCGAGGCAAGAATGTGAGTACACTGCACAAGTCAAATGGCACCACCCAGTGTTGATACAGGTCCTACCGAGTTTGACTTTCCCATGCTTGCCTTCCTGTTTTCAAAGTTGCATGATCTCAATTTGGTGAACACTAGTATTGAAGCCAGTTGGCCCAATAGATCAAGCATCAAGAGAAGAGGCTACTAATTCTGAATTGGAATCTGTCTTCGTGTTTTCAGGGGATAGTCAGACAATCTGAAGAAGAGAACAATGACATCATGTAATTCACCCTTTTCTGGAGCAAAAGTATTTCCAACAACATTGTTAATAAATGATGATCTCTGCCTGTTACTTGGCCTGACAACAACCTGGCCTAGGGAATCCTCTACCTCTAGAGGGAGTTTGTTCCATTTTTGTACAGAGTTAATCTTTGTTAAATTTATCTTTTATTTCCTTAATTTGAAATCTGAAATCTGTCCCTTCCACTTCCACGCATTGCTCCTAGTTCTGCTCTCTGGGACAAAATGAAGTCTTATTTCTCTTCCTAATGACAGTCCTTAAATACTTTAATATAGCTTCCATGCTTCACCTAATTCTTCTCATCTTCAAGCTAAGAATCCTCAGTTCCTCTGACCTGATAATATTGTTTTCAGGCTCTCCTTTATCCATCCTCTCCCTCTTCTGTGTGCACTCCAGTTTGTCAATAATCTAAAATATGCAAAGAGAAACTGATACTGCAAAACATAATCTGGTCTTTCACTGGGTCGGGTTATCTGAACACTATCCCTTAATGCAGCCTAAGATGACATTAGCTTTTCTGACTGCACATCACACAGTTAACTTATATTAAGCTTCCAGTTCACTAGAACCCCTAGATAAGATTTACATAAATTGTTGCTTAGCCACACCTCCTTCAACTTAAGCTTGTTGTACTTATTTTATTTTTACTCAAAGCATAAGATTTGTGGTGATCAAATTCTATTACATTAAATTTGGTCTCTCATTTTAGACTATCAAGATCCTTTTGATTTTCACATTATCTGATGTCAACTATCACTTCTAACTTTCTGTCATCAGCAAATTTGATAAAGATATCACCCACATCTTCACTGAATTCATTAAAAATATGTTGGATCAAGGACAAATCTCTGGAATACTGCACTAGAGACTTCCTTCCATGTTAAAAGTGAGTCATAAGTTACTTCCCAATGGGTCCAGTTGTTAACATCATTCTCAGTCAGAATAATTGGACTTTCCTCTAAGATATAATGTTAATTTTGGTTCAAGACTTTGCTGAAAAAATACTTTGCTGAAATTCAAGCATACTATGCTTGTGGTGTTTCCTTGATCTATGGAAGGAAGGAAGGAAGGAAGGAAGGAAGGAAGGAAGGAAGGAAGGAAGGAAGGAAGGAAGGAAGGAAGGAAGGAAAGAAAAAGAAGGTTATTTTGGCATGGCTAGGATCTTGTGATGAAGCTGCAATGACTTTTAAGGATCAATGAATATTTTTTCTGAATACTCACAAAATATCTCTTTGTAAATCTCTCTATATTTTTTGCCAAAATTTGAAGTCAAGCTCAATGGACTATTTTTAAGACTTTATGTCATTGTTTCATTTAAAAATTGATGCATTTGTCTAGCCTTATGGCACCTCTTCTATTCATGACAAATTTTCAAAGGTCACTATAGTAACTCAGCAATCATATCTGTCAGTTCATTGAATCTGGGCTGAATAGTTCACAATGCCTCCCCGCTGGGGCCCTAAAAGGATTGGCTACCTGGGTCACTTGTGTCATAAGCAGTTTGACATCTGTCTTCTAGCAGGCTGGTACGGGGTTGCTTAGGTTCTTCATCTTGCCAAGCAAAAAACTATCCCCAAAACATTTCCAGCCACCCAGAATATTCCAGAGCTAACACTTGAAGTATCCAGTTGAAAGGTCAGCCTCAGGCAGCAGAAACCAGTGGTTTCAGGGGAAGCTATAGGATTTTCTTAGCATTGGGTCTGGTGGATTCATAGGAACTCTTTGGCTTGCAAAACCAGGAGGACTGGTCTAGGCATGACCCTCTCTTGTGGTTGTGTCTAGAGTCTGGGTGAGGGGTATGAGCCAGAGTTGAAATGTTCTAAGTTTTCTAAGTAAATTGTTGTTCTACACTGACCACTTGGACTTCCTGATATACCACTTTGATTATGTACGTATAATGAGTTGGTCAATATAATATCATAGAATTTTAGTGTTGCAAAGGATACAAACTAAAAAATATCCATCTAATCTCCAGTGGATGATTGCATACAACTGGAAATTTCTTCCTGAGGTAACCAAGTCTAGTTTTGATAGCTCTAATTATTAGGAAGTTTTCCTTGTATTGAACCAAAATATGCCTCCCTAAATTTTTTTTACTCATTTTGTCCTAGTTCTGCCCTGTTGGCCTAAGATGAACAAGTTTAATCCCTCTTTCATATTAGGAGGCATAGGTACCTGTTTCCATTAAGAAAGTTGTCTTTCGAGGGGGGCAGAGCCAGGAGGGGGGAGGAGCCAAGATGGCTGCGTAGAAGCAGCAAGGTCCCGCAGCTCCCATACTGCCACCCTAAACACCCATAAAATATGAGCCCAGATAAAGCCTAGGACTCTGAGACTCACACAAAAGTACAGAGAACACATCTCTCACTGAAGGCAGCTCGGCAGCAGGGGCTCATCGTGGCAGCCAGGAATGGAGGCTGGAACAGCCTGAAGCCGAGACCACAGCCAGGCCTGGGGCGGTGGGAAGTAGCCTGGCTGAGCTGAGCCGAGCGGGCACCGCAGCCAGTCTTCGGAGGTTCTACAGCCTCCAGCACATCCACATCTGCCAAGGTGTGAGGAACAGGACGGGAGAGGGGCAGCTCGTGCTGCAGTGGAGCAGAGACCCGGCCAGCCCAAAACCACAGCTCCAGCCACGCTAGGCCCCAAGGCGGCCTGGAGGAGCTGATTCTCCCAAGCCGCAGCATGAGTTAACTTAAAAGAAAATCTAAAGCACCTGCCTAAGGGACCTTCAAATCCTCAGAGACCAGTTAGTGAAAGTGAAACTTTAAAAATTAATTTGGGGGTGGTAAAGCAGTTCGGCCAATCTGCCCCCAGGGCAAGGAAGCAGTGGGGGAAGGGAACTGCTAGAAGCACAGTGGTGCCCACCAGGGTGATTCAGAGCCCCTGGCCTGCGGACTCCACAAGGGGGCTGAATCGTTTGATCAGAGCCAAGGGCTCTTGCGTTGAACAGCCTGGATCCTGATCATGGTCTTGGGTGGTGGTCCTGGAGTGCACTTTCAGCAAGCCAAAGCTGGGGGGACTTGCAACACCCCCCTAATAGCTCTGGCAGTTGGGAAAACCCCAGCGATTTGGAACAGAGCTTCCCCCCTTGGAAGCAGAGTTTCATAGACCTAAAAAAACCAATTAACTGACTGGCCAACATGAGGAAGAAGCAAAATAAAAACACCAATGAAACTTTAGAATCCTTTTTTATGGATAAAAAGGGTCAATGCATGGAACAGGAGGAAGAGAGCCCAGAAACCAGAACTCCCACACCAAATGCTTCCAAGACAATTGAAGAATGCCTAGAAGCTATACATCAACTGAAAAAGGACTTTGAAAACCAAATAAGAGAACTGGAGGAAAAATTGGGAAGAGAAATGAGAATG
>JAQQSW010011032.1:0-12857 GCA_028646575.1 Pseudocheirus occidentalis
AGACAGAGAGAAGAGACAAAAAGAGAAGAGACAGAGAGAAAGACAGAGAGAGAGAGAGAGGGAGAGAGAGAGACAGAGAGACAGACAGAAGAGAGACAGAGACAGAGAGACAGAGACAGAGAGACAGAGACAGGGAGACAGAGAGACAGAGAGAGAGAGAGAGAGGAGGGAGACAGAGAGAGATAATAGAGATTTGGGAGTGAGGAGGTGTGATAGAGGGCAACCACAAGTTTTTATTCAAAACAATTAGAACAGGCTGTAACCTCTGCTTTAGATGGGTTGGGGAAGTAGTAAATTGTCCTTTAACTTCCCCACCTTTTCACCCCTCGAAGTTCCACATTAACGGGACTTTTCTCTTTCTCTCTCCCAGTTTTTCATTGCACCTCTTTATCATCATATTCTTCATGCACAGAAATCCTGGAAAAGTTTCAAGATCTCCCTTGTGCCGGGAAGTGTGAGTTTCTCTTAAAAAGTCATCCAATCGCTCTTAGGAGCAGCTGAAGAGGTAGAGTTCTGGTAATACTATTGTTAATAGAGCAAAGGATCCTTTTCTACATACCCCAAAGGTATCTTCTCTAACCCTCCCTTTCCCCCCCACGCCCCCCACCCCCCCATGCTTTTTGGAAGGACTCATCTAGAATCTTCTTAGAGTCAACACAAAGGACAAAGGTGTATTTTTCACAGAACATGAAAGTGAAGTTTTCTAAAACTTTACAAATACAGTCACTAAAGTAGAGAAATCAGAAAGAGTTGAGGGCAGAAATGGGCACTCCACCTCCATTCCCCCAACAAAAGTTTCCAAAGGTCTCCAAATTTGTGAAACCATTGCCAGACAATAAGCCCCTAATTAAATATAGCCTCAGCTGCAGTCCCTGATTAGATTACACTGGCCCTCCTCCAGCGTTTCAGGGCATGGAGTCAAAAGACACTCCAGAACAACGAAGTTTACCCTTTGTCAGTCCCATGCAGCTTGGAGGGAGGTTCAAAGAGGAAACACAACCCAATAGCATACCCTCCGGAAGTGAAGCCCAAATCCCAGCTCACTGGCTTTGAGGTTCATCCATTCAGTCCATCCACTGGTCTGGGAAGAAGGATGGGTCAGCTGGAGATTTGGGCTCTTTGCTGGTGATCCCAGAAGCAGCTCCCCTGGTTGTGATCTGTGGACATCCACAGCTTCTGTATTTTGTCAAGATCAAATCCTCTTCATCTGCCAGGACCTTACTTCCCCACTATACATAGGCTATGTGTCACTTATGCCGATGGAATAAAGCCCTATTTTAAACATCCCCATTTGTGGGAAGCAAAAATAACATCATCAACCATTCCCTTGAAACAAGAATGTCACCCCCCCACACAAAAATGTTCTTCCCCCTGGATCCAGACGTGGGCAGACAGGGAGTGGGGTGCCTAACACCACCTGAAGGATATACCTTC
Source organism: Pseudocheirus occidentalis (assembly GCA_028646575.1). Taxonomy (NCBI): domain Eukaryota; kingdom Metazoa; phylum Chordata; class Mammalia; order Diprotodontia; family Pseudocheiridae; genus Pseudocheirus; species Pseudocheirus occidentalis. Next base: position 1,435 of record JAQQSW010011032.1, read on the forward strand.
CAAAGTAGGTGTCTAAAAGAGCAATCTTAATGGTCTCTCCCACGCCGGCTTTTTGCCAAAAGTATAATGAGACATCTAGAGAATAAACAATTCCAGTGTGATACAAAGCTATTAAAGATGCTTCTTCCGAATTACAACTTCCATTTTTCAGCCTCTTGGGTATAGACGTTAATATTTATTGATGCATAGTCTCCCACCAGGGCTGGAACTGGAATAGAAATACCTGAATTTTATCTTGGGGTACCAACATTTAGAAGGAGGAAAACAAAATAATGATTTTTAAATTGAGAGATTAAAATTATTATAGCTACAGCTTAACAACACTTTCATCCATTTAGTATCACAGAAACTAGTTAGCAAGAAGATTTATTTAAAATCTCAAGTTGAGTCCTGCTTCTCCCCAGATGGAAGCCTTTCCTGTAATGGTCTTCCCACGTTTCCAGGATCTCCCCCAACATTGGCTGGCATCACTGGGCTTCTGTGTTGCTATTAGCAGGTTGTGTCCAGAAGCTTCCCCACCCAGGGAGCTGGGGTCCTCGATTTTCCCTCTATGCTTGTTTCAAGGATAGATAATGCCAGTTGCCAAAATGCCAATTTACAAGCCTGAGCCCCATTTGGAAAGACAGCACTAAAACAACTGATTAACAATGAACGTTTTAGTCAGTCAGCTTATTTGACAACAAATAGACTGATTTTTTTCTAAATTGATTAAATTAATCATTGTTTAAGTGCCAGACAAAATGCAGATTAAGAGTTTAGGGAAACACTTTGCTTACTTAGGGCCATTGGAGTATATTCAATGTTTGTTTTCCCCTTTAAAGGGAATCATACCCTACCCAAGGGTGTGATTATACTTGAGATCTGAGGAACATATTACTTTTTTTAACAGATGAAAATTTTTAATTTATGCAATAAAACAAGCATTTCCATAACAGTACAATTTGAAAAAGACGATTGTACATGTATCTGCTAATCTACTATGACCAACTTGTTATTACTTTTAAATCTACAACAAAATTATCATGTAAATTTCTTTTTTTTCCTTTTTTCTCCCTCCCCTCTTTCCCCACATCCCTTGCCTTAGAGATACTTATTGAGTTTGCTTGATCAACAAATGACAGTAACATTGAATGAGACTGTCCAGTGAAGAGTCATACCCCCATCACTTCCCATCCACGTTAGAAGTCAGTGGTCATGTAAGTTTCCCTGTTGATACATACTGGAATACTTCCCAGTCACTCAGGGCAGTAAGAGCCCTCTCTTGTTTGGCAATCCTGCAGTCATTTTTGACAGATGAGCTCAAAGATTGCTTACCTGATCTCAACTCTTGAGCAATTAGCAGTGACAAATGTCCCTAATGTTAACTGATGTTTCGTAGACTCTCTTTGTGAACTAAGCAAAATTCTCTCCTTGGATAGCTCTATATGGGAACTGAAAGAGGGGAACAAAGGGGGTGATTCAGATACATTATTTTTAACTGCCCGTGGAATATTCTGTGCTATTACCTGTGAACCTTGTGTGACACACCAGAATTTGTAAACAGCGAAGTGATGAAAGAAATTAAGAATGACAACTGGGTCTTCATCTAATAAAAGACGATGAGTGTGCCCGTCATTGTGGATTTAGAGCTTGAAGGGCACCTCATGTAATCCTTTACCTTGACACTAATGGGGAAAGGTACAAAGAAGGGCAGCTAGGTGTCAAAACAGAGTGAGAGACCTGGAGTCAGAAAGACCTGACCTGGAGTCAGAAAGACCTGACCTGGAGTCAGAAAGACCTGGAGTCAGAAAGACCTGACCTGGAGTCAGAAAGACCTGGAGTCAGAAAGACCTGACCTGGAGTCAGAAAGACCTGGAGTCAGAAAGACCTGACCTGGAGTCAGAAAGACCTGGAGTCAGAGAGACCTGGAGTCAGAAAGACCTGGAGTCAGAAAGACCTGGAGTCAGAAAGACCTGACCTGGAGTCAGAAAGACCTGGAGTCAGAAAGACCTGGAGTCAGATCTTACCTCAGTCACTTACTAGTGAATCTGAGCAAGTCGCTTAAACCCTTTTGCCTCAGTTTCCTCATTTGTAAATCGAGGATAATAGTAGCCATAACTCCAGGGTTATTGTGAGGATGAAAACGAGAGGATATCTGCATTAAAACTCTACATAAATGCTAATTATTATTATCATTGTTGCCCAGATGACACACGACTCCTCAGTAGAAATCGTAGAACTAGAAGGTACCTTAGAGGCCCCCTGGCCCAGCTCCCTCATCGCACAGATGAGGAAGCTTTGACCCAAAGAGCTTGAGTGACCTGTCCATTGCCACATAGGCAATAATTGTCAGGGGCATGATTTCAGATCTCTGTGTTCCTCTGACCCCAGAGTATTTTCCCATTGTGCCAGTAGAACCGGGCTTTGAAACCACTTTATCTGACCCTAAATTCAGGAATTGTTCCACCTCACCAAAAAACTGCAGTGTCAAAAGCACGTGGGGTTCCATAGCAACTATTCATTTTCTCCATTGGCAAGTCTCAGACCTCGGTCAACCCTTTCGGGTCTGGGAGGTGGGTGCAGCGGGGGGTGACGTGGATATGGACCCCTTCATGCCTAGAGCTCCATAATTCAGTCTTCTTTTGCACCCCAACTCTCTGAAAGTAGCACCCAGGCTTTCTCAGTTTCTAAAGGGATTTATTACTAGATACTTCAAGAAAACACAAGACATTAAAGTAACAGACACATGGTAAAAGAACTCTAATAATTAATTACCTCTGGGCTTCTAAGCAAACATACAGAGGAGTTTTGACTTCTGTTTAACTAAGACAACTGAGGCCAGGTCACAGAATCTCCTCCAACTCCTTAAAATTCCTCAGCAACTGTGCCTCCTTTAACCCTGTGCCCTCAATCCCTTTCCTGCTTTCCTCAGGACTCTGATCCAGCAGTCATACCTTCCCTCTCAAAATGCCAACTAGTCAACAACTCACCAAGCTCTCCTTAAATACCTACTCAGTTGCCAGGCTCAGTGATACAAATTCAAACAAAACCAGTCTCTGTGTTCCAAGGTCTTGGATTTTATGGAGAAGGACTCATTTTATTGTCCTCAGGGATCTTACTTTTCATTCTAGCTTGATTTACACAGCTAATACCAGATGCATACAAAGTCAACATACAGTCATTTATGGTGGAGTACTAACAACTGTGGGGAGTCAGGGTGTTGGAGGTGGTATTTAAGCTGCATTTTGAAGGGAACTGGAGACTCCAAAAATTGGAGGTGAGAAGAATTTGCATTTCAGGCAAAAGTTCAGATAGGAGATGGAAGCAGTGATGAAACCAGCTGGCTGGAATATAAACTGTGTTGAGAAGGGGTATGATGTAAAATAAGTTAGGAAAGATGGGTTGGAGTCAGATCATGGTGGACTTAAAATCCTCATGGTAGAATTGAAAGTCATGTTGACTCAGTGTCGCCTTGTTCCCATCCCTGCTTATTAACCAGTGTTGGGGGAGGCCCTGGTGGAGAAAGAGACGCCAACTCTTCAACTTTTGGTGGCACCTGCTTTTTGTCACTTTTGTCACCTGTTCTTGCTACCTTGGGGAGAAACCGAGACACAAGGACCCAGGCTCTTCTGCTGAGGTGGACCTGTCTGAATTGTCTTCGAGTTACCCATAAAAGCTGGCCCCACCTTCAAGCCAGTGCTGATCTTCAGCAGCCTGTCAATGTGCTGCCACCATGACTTACTTAAAATAAAATCCTTTAAATTCTCTTTGTCCTGAGTTTTGCCTCATTAATCAGGGTGAAAACCCAAATGGAGAATTTTCCTTTCAACAGACCAAACAACTAAATGTACATTTTGTTCTAAAGGCAAAAGATGACCATGGAAGCTTTGCAAGGAGGAAACTGACATGGTCAGCTCATGATTTTGGAATATCAGTTTTGGAGCCACCTTGAGGATGAATCAGAACAGAGGGAACCTAGATGCAGGCAGATTTAGGAGACCGTTTTATGCATTATATTAGGGGGCTGTTTCAGTGGCTTAATAAAACCAGCCCTGAGGCTTGCTAAAGGAGGGGTATACAAGAGAATTATGAAATCCTCATGTAGGTATTGGTTGGAGCAGAAGACCTCTGAAGTGATCTTCAAATTCTGATATTCTGTGATATTTTTAAGTGAGTGTATATTGTAAGTGAAGACGTCATAACTTTATCCAAAAGTTTAGAAACAAAAGAGGAAGGCCACAGTAGGATGGTCAATATATGGGGAAGAAGGGATTTTTTTTTTCAGGACAGAGGAGATTGGAAAGGAGTCCCAGGAGAGGGAAAGACATATAGTAGTGATATGAATGAATGAGCAAATGAATTCATTAATTAATGAGTGAAAACACATTTATTAAACAGCCCTACAAGTGAGGGGAGAGAAAGGAGCAGATGGCAAGTATGTTATGGAGAGAAAAATCGACAAATCTTAGCAGCTCACTGGATATGGGGTTTAGAGAAAGTGAAGCTATCTTTAGTACAATTGTCCCTGCTGCTACTACAATTTTCAAGCCCTGGAGGTTTTAACCCTTTCATAACTGGAATTCCACCCTTGGGCCTCATTATCCTAAATAATAACTGCCTCTCTTATCCTATTATTTCAGGCAGGACTTTGTCATGAGTTACTTTACTCCCTATTCCCTGGTGTTACACACACACACACACACACACACACAATCACACACAGACACACACAGCCTTCCTCTGAATGGGACTCAAAAAGTGCTGATTAAATGGACATTGAAAATAAGTTACTGGGACACAAGAAGCCTTGATGTTAGTTAACATTGTGATTATGGTTGTATTGCTTTGGATCATTTATTCATTTATTTAAAAATTTTTTTGACTAGGTAAAGAGGTTATTCTTTGTCTCAACTCTTATTAAACCTTTATCACTATCAGGGTTGCCTCAGTCAAACTGAGACCTGTTAAAGACCTTAGCTTGAAAAGGACAACGTTACCCACGGCATCCTGGGCCATCTCCAGGCATCGTGATCTATCTCTAACCACTGGACCCCCGTGGCTCTGGAGGAGAAAGTGAGGCTGGTGACTTTGCTCAGCCCTGCCTCACTTAAATCCAATTCACTTGCATATTATGGCATCACCTTCCTGATATCATGGTCCTCTTTGAGAACTAAGGACAAACAATAATAACTGCCATTGACCTTGGAAGGGATGCATTAATCTACCCCCTGGTGTTCTCACTCACTGTCCTGGTAACTTTCTGGATCAAAATACCCCTCCCTGGTCAGATCTATGATATCATCTGTGTGGACCCTCTAAGTATGGAAACTCTTCGCACTTGTAGGCAAGTGGTCTCCACTTCCCCTCCCAAGATTAGGGTGTAAACTCATTGAGGATGAAGATTGACTTTGCTTTCGTATTTCTCTCCTCAGGGATTAGGCACAGTGCTGGCATATTGTGTGTGCTTTTTCATCCATTCATTTGTACTGTTACTGCATATCTCCACCTCTCTGTCTATAAACAGGTTGCCTCCTCTAACCTAAAAAAGCTTTCCCTCCCACTTCTGTCTCCCAAGTCACTGCCAAATTCATGGATAAAGTTGTCAAATCTGAAGCTTAGTTTCTCCTCACAAAACTATAAAATCACACAATGTCAGGATTTTTGATGATAACTTCAAACAATTCCTGAACAGAAAGTCCTCTGTTACCTGACAGAATGGTCAGCTAGGCTTTGCATTAAGGGATTTCCTAGGCAATTAAAGCCAAAATCTGTCTCTTGGCAGCTGCCACCCACATGGCAGAAAAGTTAAGGGGCTTTCTATCTCAGTTCTTTGAATGTATGAAACAGCGCTCTCAAGTGACTCCCCAGTGGCCAAATCCAATGTTTTGGAGGGTCTTTTAATTCTTCATCTTTTTTTGGCTTCTCAGTAATATATGGCATGGGCGATAACCCCCTACTCTTGGAAACTTGTTCCTCCCTTGGTGTCAGATCTAACTGTTTCAGGAACATAAGGGGAAAAGAGCACTGGTGCTGTATATGACATTCTTGCTCCTTCAGGGAACAGCTGAAATGAGGAGCAGCTGTTTTAACCACCATTTTGGCAATGAAGGCTGCCAGAGAATTTGAAGGGAAAAGTTGAATGGTAGTTGGGTGATACATGGAGAAGAGTCTATATTTTGGGGTGAAAGTATATGGTGCAAGTCAGTGGAAATTGTGGTGGGAAGCAACAAAAAGCTTTAACACAACAGAGAAAATTCTGTTCAGTAGCCCTCTTAGCATCAGATCAAGGGAGGCAGAAAAGAGGGAGATGGATGCTCGGTGTTTTCCACAGTCATAGAAGATTCAAGTCAGAGTCCAAGGTAAAAAAAGCGGATGTGGGGCAGCTAGGTGGCATAGTGAATAGAGCACCAGCCCTAGAGTCAGGAGGACCTGAGTTCAAATCTGACCTCAGACACTTCACTCATGTAGTACCCATGTGACTTTGGGCAAGTCATTTAACCCCAATTGCCCTCCCCCCCCAAAAACCAAACAAAAATAAAATAATTTTTAAAAAAAGCTGATCTTATAGATATGGTAGGGTTGTCCAAATGTTCCTATGTATAAGTGACATTGGGCTGGTTGCATCAACCTCAGGAAACAGAGCTTCCTTTACTACACTCAAAAGACTTAGCCCTAATAATCCACATATAAAAAAAACCAAGTGGATGAAAAATGCCAGTTGTGCTGATTATGACAGATGAGGGCGAATACATGCAAATTAACTGAAACTAAAGAGTTACATTTATTGACATTCAATAAAACTTACAACTTTTCATAGCTTTTTTCATAACTTTTTTCATAACTTTTAAAAAGGCTTAATTTGCAAGGGTGATCTTTTCTTACCTTTACTTGTTTTACATGACTAAATATTAACTGCAAAAAATTATACATGCTCTTATTTTAAATAATTTTTAATTTATCAGCCTGAAACCATACTCATCACATTGGATACTAAGTATACTTTTGATGAACAATTCTTTTTTCTGAGGCCATCTTTGATTTGTAAGCTTCAAATCTTTCAATGGGCATTAAATAAGACTAGTTCCCAAGTCACTGAAATATATGCATTTTTTTGTCTCTTGGACCACTTTCTTAACCTTTCATGGCATGTGGCATGGTGCGCAATGTGCAGCAGGCAGTATTTTATCTCATTTGAGAATTTCTATAATTCTAGGACCATTCTGCTTCTCATTGTAGTAATATATTTATCAGAGTTAGTCATTCCCTCGAAGGGCATAAGACTTCCTGGTCCACTGGGGAAAAAATACCTCAAACAGCTTTGGGGTCACTGTTTTGCAACCTAAAGAAGATACTTAGCTCTTACAGACCTACCTGGATGTCAGACAATGGTTCGGGTATAGCTTTAAATGATAAAGTGAACTTTGTCAGTAAAAATTACCTTTTTTCCAATCTTCAGTCCCCTAGGGTTGTCTTCGCCACAACAAACATTTTCTTCTTCATAGCAGTGGTCATTAGCTAGTTGTTGGGTTGTTGTTTTTTTAATTGGTCTTTTTTTTCCAACTTCAAGGTGCCTATGCTGCATTGTAGAGAATTTAATAACAACTTTTCCAGCTGCCAGATCCTTCTGACGATCTCTGCTTGTTTTCAGAGGATCAATGTGGCCATTTTGCAACAAGAGTTTTTCAGTTTTTGACCTTATTTTTCATTATCTACTACACTATCCTTGGAGTTTTGGGGAAAGAGATCCTGTTTCACTGTGGGCTAGAATGATCCTTGAAATGCTTGGCTTTTTCATACTAACAGTTACAATATCTCTGATGGTCTTTGAATTCTGCTCTTTAATAATTAAAGATTTTCATGTTTTCTTGGAGTGATTTTCTTTCTTTAAAAACTTGCTTGGAGAGCAAGCCCCAAACGCAAGGTTTCAAGTCCTTCCTCAGTCATGTACATATATGCTATGTGGGACCCCAGAGAAATCATCTAAGCTTTCATCTCTAAGACTATCAATTATGCAGAAGATGCCAATTTGGGTCAGTAGAAGGAATTTCTTCACTCAGGAAATTTTTTTTAAACTATGAAATCATGGGATCAGTCCCTATCCCCATCTCTAAAATCCACAAAATTAAAAACACCACCAAAAAGAGCTATGAGACACGTGCATGACATGAAATCCAGCTGTAAGTGGGCAGAGAATCAGTCAGTCAACAAACTCATTATAGTAATATATGTATCAATGTTTGTCATTCCCTGGGCTAAGCAACAGTGACACAAAAAGAAACAAAAAAAAGTCCCTACCCTCAAAGAGTTTATAATCTAATGGGAATTAAGTAAATGAAAGGAGGAAAATTAGCTCAATGAAGTTTTGTTTGGTCAAAGTCAGACTTTATGAGAAACACACATCCATGACCATTGCCACCACAACCTGAAACCATGTCAAGAAAGAGAGAGACACAGAGAGACACAAAGACTCCCGATGGATGATGAGAGTAGAGACTGTTTAACTCATTGTATTCATATCCATGGTGCATAGAGCATAATAAACAATTAATAAATACTTTATTGGGGGCAGCTAGGTGGCACCTTGGGCAAGTCACTTAACCCCAACTGCCCTCCAAAAATAAAAAGCAAAAATAAAAATAAATACTTTATTGATTCATGATCCAGAATTAAGCATTGACTGGATCTAGATGGAGTGCTTTGAATTGATCTTTTCTGATAGCAGTATTTCCCATCCAACCTTAGATCCAGCCCACACAGCTCCCAAAGGGATTTCCCCAAAACTCAGGTGTGTCAATGTTAGCTATGCTACTTGATAAATTCCAGATGACCCCTATTATTGCTAGCACTTATGTTGTACTTAAGGCTGGTAAAGTGATTTACAATTATTATCACATTTATCTTTACAACAACCCTAGGAGGTAAGTGTTATCACTATCCACATTTTAAAGTTGAGGAAATTGAGGAAATCCAGGGGTTAAATGTCTTGCCCAAGGGTCACACAGCTAGTAAGTGTCTGAGGTCACATTTGAACTCAGGTCTTCCTGACTCCAGACCTCGCACTAAGTACAGCAGTAAGAGTAGCCACCCATAGGGTTATTCCTAGAATCCTAGGTAGCAACTGCCTCCTGAAAACCCAACCTGCCAATTGGAAGAGTAGTTCAAAGGGAGTATAAGATGAAGAAAAGCTTCCTAAAAATGGTAGATAACTTAAAATGGAATAGGCCCTCTTGGGATAGGACTCTCTCACTGAAGATCTTTGAGAAAAAAAATAATCAGTCACTGCGTGGTAGAGGAAATTCTTGTACAGTTATGAGTTGGAATAGAAAGTTTCTGAGGTCCCCTCCGAATCTGAGATTCTGTCATTCACAGATTGTAAAAGGGACACAAGGAAATTTCTACATATGGGTCCAAAAAATGAATTTCACAAGTCTAAGAGGAAAATCCATGTTTAGGAAGCAGTTCCAGTGAAAACAATATAGGAGTGTTAGTGGCGAGCAAATTCAGATTGAGTCAACCGTGTGGCACAGCAGCCAGGACAGCCGACTCTCTCCTAGGCTTCGTTAGAAAGAGGAATAAGATGGAAGATGATAGCTCTGAGTGGGTGAGACCTCACCTGAGGCACTTCAGATGGAGCATGAATCACAGGATCTGGGATCCAGAACTGGGAAGGACATTGGAGGCCACTTAGTCCAAGTTCCCCTCCCCCATTTTTGTAGATAAGTAAACAGACGCAAGGACACTGATAAGAGCTAATTGTTCTATGGGGTGACAGTTAACAGGAATCATACCTGTAGGGATTTATGAACTCTAGTAATAATAGAGTAACATGTATCCTACTAACCTAGAACTGGGAGGGCTATTCCTAGAAAAGGGACAACACCTCCCAATTCTTCTCCATGCCAAAGTGACTCTCTTTTTCCAACCAAATCATGGCTGAAGACTGGGGATGGGGCAATATCTGCTTACCAAGGCCTTTGGACTAGGTTTCCCCAATATATGCAAAATGTAGGTGAAAGGTTCCCTTCTGTAGGCCCCTGCTACACGGTAGGCATTGGTCTATCACTCTCTGTCTGATATGCTAAGTAGTTAGAGTAGCTGATCATGCCCTGTGTTAAAGAAGTTAAGTTATGGTTTCAGTTCTTGCATTGACTGGTCATCAATTGGTACTACACAGCAACATGGTAACACCTTCTTCTAGGCCAGTTGTCTTGCAAAACATATGCTGTTGGCCACAAGGGTCTCCAAGTGCGAGGGTGGATGGATTAGTGTAAAACTATCCCCACAGTTGGAAAAACAGCTCACAGCATGTACGGCACTGAGGGTGAGTAAGTAGCACCATCTTTATGAAATGAGGAGACCGTGTCAAGCACATCATAGGAACCACTGAGCATTATTTGTTTTCCAATGTCTTCACTGAAACAGAATTCAGATAACTGAATTAGAAGGTCACTCAAATTGTAGCATTGCACAGAGGGCTGAGTATTTGACTTTCTAACTGCTGGTTGTCTCCTTTTTTTCTCTCTGAGATTAGTCATTTCTATTTTTTTGTTTGTTTTTATACTCCCTGGAGAGTTATCTTCAAATTCTTTTTTCTTCCTTTTCTTGGTCTCTAAGAAGTGTGTAGACCTATTTGTATGTAGACCTGTGATAACCATCCAAGTGTGGAAATTCTCCCCACCTGTAGGGATTGGCAAATGGTTGGTAATTTATTGTTACCAAGAGTTTCCTGGGGTCTCTGAGAAGTTTAAATGATTTGCCAATGGTTTCACAGATGGTATGTGTCTAATGGAACGATTCAGATGTTAGCTTTGAAATTATTCTCTCTAAATGTCAACTTGAAAAAAAGTCATGCAGATTAATCCCATTTCCTTTGTCTTCACTTCATCTCCCTGGCTCTTAGGTCCTTTCTCACCAAATTACTGCATCTAAGTTTTAAGGTTTCAAAACGCTTCACTCATACAATCTCGTTTTATCCTCAGAATGACCTTGGGCAATAGGTGCTCTTAATATTCCCATTTTATTGATGAAGAAACTGAGGCTCCCAGTTATTTTCTGAGACCAAATTTGAACCCAAGTCTAACACTATTGGCTACACCACCCAAGATGAGAGGGGTGGACTAGAGGTCTCTTTTTTCTCTTAAGATGTGACCCTCAGAGCCTCCTGGTAGGACTCAAAGCTCATTTCCTCTAGGAAACCATTCCATATGAAGCCCACTCCACTCTACCCACCCACCCTAGAATCTTTACATTTACCTTTTTGAGGTGTGTGATCAAATAGCTTTATTTTTGTCTGCTTCTCTGAAAAGAGTTCCATCTCTGTGTGTGTCTCTCTCTCTTTCTCTTTCTCCTCTCTCTCTCTCTCTCTCTCTCTCTCTCTCTTTCTTTCTGTCTGTCTCTCCCTCCTCTCTCCTCTCTCTGTCTCTCTGTCTTTCTGTCTCTCTGTC